>APFE030980345.1:3926-36071 GCA_000404065.3 Pinus taeda
ATGCGCACACAACACCACATGTACAACATTTCCACAAAATTGCATACATAAAACACCTCATGTAGAACATGTACATAAAATAATATGTACACAACACTGCATGTAAAACATGTACTCATACAGTATATACAAAATGTCATATATACAATGTATACACCACACCTCATGTACACAACACCGCATATACAATATGTGCACAATGCCATTTGTACATAGCATTGCGTATACAACATGTACACAACACCATGTGTTCCCAGCACCACATATCCAACAAACCCTCATCACCATATATAAAGAACATCACATATCCAACATGTACACAACACTATATGTACATAGTACCAGATATGTAACAAACACATAACACCATATATACAACATGTACAACATATATAAAACAACAGTTGTCAGTCCAATTTAAGGGTGTAAATTAGATCATCAATTTTATTATCAGTCTAAAATTCATGAACTTAGAAACACACTAAAATCTATGGTTTAGAGACTAATTCTAAAAAATTAACACTTTAACTAGTTGAGATATTAAGCATTGTTACCAAGCAAACTTCAATCTCCCTTACAGGAGATGGACTACGAAATCTTCCATTAATGGAATCAACACTTTTAGACTATCAATTACTATCAATCAATTAATTAACTAACTGAATTCGAACAATCCAATCACACATAAGCAATTTGACCAAAATGGGCAATTTTGAGAATTCTAACTATTAAGAATGAGAGAAATATCAATCTCCTTTACATGAGGCAACTTCATAACACTTATTTTCAAGCATAACAACAACTAATATTGTCAAATAATACTAAAATGCACAACAAATTAACACAATGAAATTGCAGGAAACTAGAATATCATACCGTACAATTAGAAACAAGTGCATGGGCTTGGGAATGGAGGCCTTCCATGCTTTGCTTGCACACTTAAGTTGAAAATGATTTTAAAAAACTTGAAGAATAGGCTAAGCATCATCCATTAAGCACAATGAATACATGAGAAACTCTAGATTAATTTACTTCAACCGTGTAGATATAGTTCATCAAACATAACATGACATAATATATCTTTCTACCTCATATCGCACATATTTATAAGTGTTTCTATAAGAAAATAACATAAAATTCTCAAATGTATTTACTAAAATGCTAGATGAATGCGAAGAGGTCCAATTCATCCTTCTTATCACTAGAATTTGGGAGAAATCCATCAAAATCCAAAACTACCCTAATTTAGTGTTGAAAACAACATATTTTTTGCATCAGTGGCCTAGTTTTACCAGTGTTGACAAGGCACCTCCGTGAACCTTTTTGAGAGAAAAATAGGATTTTGATTATCATTGTACAATTATAATTGATCAGAAACTTCCAATTGTTTCCTAGATGTCCTACATATATGAAAACCACGGAGCTATTACGGAAAGTAACAACGTCTTGTAATTTATGCAAAAAAAATGATTTTAATTTCAAACTTTTGCCAAAATTTAATTCATAGAAATCAAATTATAAATGTACCATTGGCATTATGATGCATGTGTTGTCCTTAATGGCAACTCACTTGCAAAAAAACAAGTATATGGTAACTAGATGAATCCCCGGGTCAATTCACAGGTGATAGAGTGATGGAACAAAATAAAAAAATAAATAGAGAGAAAGGAATATTATAATGAAACCAAGTTAACTAGATTTCCAAGAATATTATAGTGAAACCAAGTTAACCAAATTTCCAAGCTCCTTTGGGATAGGGCCACATAAAATAAAAAGGGAAGAATCTCACAAGCACTAGATGTTAGTGAGGTGTTGGCTTATGAGGGCGTGACCCAGTTTTAATGTTAGTTAGCCAAACAAATCCCTACATTGCTGGCCCTTTCGGCATCAGCGTGCCGAGCACGCACTAAAGTCTCACTGGAAAAAGTATGGGGAATGGTGGAACCAGGTTTCTCTTTCTGCACCCTTGAGATTGATGTGATGTCATTTTATTTCAGCTATACCAGCCTTCGCACAGTTTTCTTATCCCTCTGCTTTACCCTTCAATACGTTTGCAAAATGTTACAATCATGAGCATCCCTAACCAGGCCTGATATTCTTTAGCACTACTAGGAAGCTAACTCGATATATCCCAAGCTAAGCTAACTTGATATCTCCCAAGCTAAGCTAACTATCTTACTTATCTTATTAACATATCTTAGTTGGCTTCGCCTAAACAAATGTTTTTACTTGCATTCACTTAACTAATACAGTTATACACATTCTGCATAATATAAGCATTAGAAGTGAAATTCATTCTGATAATGTAATTAGTTAAGTGAAATTCATTCATAAAATACAGTGTAAATAATTACAAGTACAGGGTAAATAATTATAAACTTCTTTATTGTGAAGTTTAAATATATATGGAAGTCTGAATGCACTTACAATTTTTTTTGTTAGCTAACCTAGATAATTAGGCATTCTAAAACATGATTGACAAACTCTTGGCTGAGCCTCAATGCATGACATTCATTGATATAATGAATTGGAATTTTGAAATAGAAATATAGATAACAAAATCTATAAAGTGAAGAAAGCTAACAATTTTAAGTGATACATCCAAACTGAACAACTAATTCAATTAACATAAGTAAAAGCCCCACAAATTTTCAAAACTACACATTTGAATTAACAATGAGGCATCCACTCAAATGACACCATTTTCATTACAGTGAGATGTTAACCTAACATAAAGATTATTTATGATGCATAATTTTTTTTTTTTATAAAAAGATATCCCATAACATTTTTCCAATTCTAACATGCACAATAAAATCGAAGAGCATCATGTTACCTACACTAGCCGGGTACCTACAGTAAAGAGAGTCAAATACTTAAAAATCTGTCACATTTTACAACTGATAAAAACACATTCAGGCCTTCAATCAAGCATATCTTTAAATATTATGCACTAAACAAAACGCGGTGCTCACCAAATAGAAAGGATATTCATAATTCCAAATCATGAACGTATAATAAAACCCGTAAGCTCATGTTGCATAGGTTACATATACTGAACACTGAAATATACTGAACATATAGAGGAATGAACTAACATTTCGGCGCTGCAGCGGTTTTCAAGCAGTAATACAATAGATATTTACAATATAAAACCAACCCATTTCAGCTATTGATGATGGTAATGTCAAAAGGTCTATTACTAATGCAACATGGAAAATACTAATTAATCTTGTTTGGCGGAGTCAAGAAACAGAGTAATAGGAAAAGCTTCAAACTAGATGGCCAACTAATGAAAAAAAATTAAGTTACCGAAAACTTAAGTTGAGAACAACAAGGTTGTCTTGCTGCAACACCACCTCACGTCTGCATATTGGACACGAATGGTTACGATCAAACCATAACAGAATGCACTTTGCATGAAAACTATGTGTGCACGGCAATTGTTTTGCAGGATCTCCAGTGGAAAACGTTTCGTGACAGATAGGGCACATTACAACATCCCCGCTTTCCTTTTCCTGGGGACTTATAACTGCTGGCAACGCATCAATTGCTGCACGAAAAATGCTTTTTACCCACACTTCTTCTGCATCACTAGTAATTATTTCTTCTTCCTCTTCTTCTTCTGAGTCGTCTGAAGAGTCAGGGATGCCGATACAGATAATTTCATATTTGAAATAGAATTTATATGTATCATTCTCCAGATGTTGTTTGATATCACGCCACGAGAATTTGGAATTCCAAATAATCTGAGTTTTAACGATTCCATCGCTCTGTGGGCGCAAATCATTTATAAATCTGATAACGATTACATTCTCCGCCAACGTAAATGTCAGGAGATAATCTTCATCACTCTCCTCAGTTTGACCAATTTCATCGGCTCCGTTAACTCTGACTATCGTGCGATCTATCCTCTCTCCCGGCCACTCTTCGTGCAACTCACGTAGACCAACATTCTCTGTGATATTCTGCAATTCCATTGTACCAACATTCTCAGGTTCGATCATATTACCAGTCATATTAACAGTTATGCTGGACACCAAATGCTCTGCATCTACATGATCTTCGCTTTGGGGCCTTTCAGTGATTGTAATTGTCTCTCTTGCGTACGCGTTTAATTGGCCTTCCACGTCTCTCAGAAGACGGAGAATGCCTGTGTTCCCTGGTTCCATTCTTTGAAGAATCGATCTGATCAAGAGATATGAAGTTTTGCGCAGTTCAACAATAATAAGATCTGGATTGTTGTTTCGCGCAGCTAGATCTTCATTGTTGGCTCCGAATAGATCTTTGATTTATATATACATAAACACTCTCATCTTTTCATTGTATAAAGCCGACAATAACACTGCCATTTGACCATTTCATATGTAAATTAATGGGTTTTTAATGTTTTAAGATATAAATAATATATAAATATATAATATATATATATATTTTTATGAATTTGAATTTGGGAGAAGAAGATAATAATTATTTGCTGTGAATTATTTTTTTTAAAGTAATTTAGATAATACAAGTTCATGTTAAGTTAGTTTAAATTTCTCAACAAATATTGTATGGTAAATATGGTATGGGGTGATCACTCCCATAAATTATAATGATAATTTATGAGAGATTCTTCAGCATAAATCACATAAAATTTTCATTTGTCAACGTCTTTCGAACCAACTGACAAGTTGAAGAAACAGATTTAGCTTGGCATGTTAAATACACTGAGCAGAGACTCCAACGGCTAAATTTGATTAACAGCTAATTTTTGACTTTGGGACCAACCTCAAAATTTTATTTATTAATATACATTATTTGTAAGAAGAGCTTCGCCGTAAATCACATTAAAAAGACCATTGTCAACGTGTTTCGAACCAACTATTGTGGTTCATCATCAGGACAAGTGAAGAAACAGATCTGGCCTAACATGTTAAATAGACTGAGCAGAGACTCCAACGGCTACCGGCTAATTAACGGCTACTTAGGACTATAAGGCGAGGTCAATTTTTTTTTTTTTAATATTATTTTTATTTTAATAATCTTTAGATTAATAATACATTACCCTACTTCTATAAATAAGTAAAATTAGGTATAATTATGGTCAGGTTAAAGTTATATTAATAAATTTAATATTGTTCTTTTATTATAATAATCTTAAGATTAATAATATGATATTCTATTTCCATAAATAAGTAAAATTAGGTACAATGAGTACTAATGTTATTAGGTTATAAATAAATATGTATTTTAATGGTAAGTTTAAAGCCCTTAAATTATTAATTTATTAATTTATTTACTAAATATATAAATTAGTTTGTTAAGAGAATTAATAATCATGAGGGTTATTTTGAAAAGTAAAGTTCATTGGTATTTATTAATGGTCCTAATTATCGAGAAAAATCTTAAAATTAATAGGATTGTTTATTAAGTAATTTAATTTATTTAATGAGGAAATATATATATATATTTATATATTTATTATTTATATTAGAATACTAATTCTATCGTTAATATAGAGAGATGACTTGCAATAAAATAAACTATGAAAAGTATAAATGCAATACAATAAACCAAATTAGAACCAAGGATAAATAATAACTCACTAGGAAAGCATAATAACCCCAAGGATGCATCAAGAAGGTGAAGGCCCCCTTCCAAAGTACTAATCCTCTAACTACATGAAATGAAATTAGAATAATAATTGAAATTATATATATTTCTATGTATGTATATATATATGACAAATGCACATATGTACGGTTGAGAAGAATGATAATATTAAAGACACGAGGAGGATATATAATCATCCACTATATATAACTATAAATAAATACCTGTAATAGAGGAGATTATATTATGCAAACAGAAAGAGAACCTCTTGGAAGAGCGACAAAGAGACGCAAGAGTCGAAGGACAGGAGAAAGTTTCAATGAAACCCTAGATCAGGGCGGAAGAGGAAGAATCAAAAGGCATCGGGGGGGATGATGCAAGCACAACAGAAAAACAACGGGGTGGGGGGCGGAAGAAACACTAAGACGACAGGGCGGGGATCCAACACCTACTTACCTTCCAGCCATCATCTCTGTTGAGGTTGATAGGCCTTTTTTCAATTTCTATAGCTTCCCTTAGCTTGCGATGATGGAACTGAGCCACCTTGGCAATTACCTTGGCCTCCTCTATACAGACATGATGCCTGGTCTTGTCTACCTGCTCTGTGTTTATTACATTTCGATGTAATAAACACTTAATGAAGGTAAGATATGTGTTTTTAAGCATTTTTATCATATTTACATAATCATAGCTAATATGAATTATTTCTGCAAGCAAATTCAAACAAACCCGGTAACAGATAAAGGTAAATTATATCAAGGTGACACCTCTACACCACCAGTTTCAACATTGCAAAACACACTCTGCAAAAGGGAATACGGACTACCATAGTGCATAATGGAGGCACCCCCTCAGTTTATTTGAAGCACTCATTACAACACTGCTCCATTAAGATGTCATCACTGCCAGATACATCACAAAGCATGCCAAATGTGGGATTATGAGCACAGCATCTTAAGTTTCCTTCAAGAAATGACAGAGAGTGATAGTCACTCCACACATGTGCAAAGAAATGATAAAGAGTCCTTCTCTGTTCCAAAGGCATCCATTCATTCTCCCCAGGAAGTAGAACGCTCTACCAAAGGTGACCTCGGTGTGTCAGCAATGTCACCGACTGTTCTCATCTGTATATGTTTATTTGTGCAATGAAAAAAAGGGAAATGAAAGGTCATGGAAGACCGAGGGTCATTCGAGATTGCATAAGTATTACCTCCGGATAGGAGAGAAGGGGCTTTTTGTTTGGAGAGAACAGTTTTAATTTATTGTGAATAAAGAAATATGTTTGGTTCAAGAAGGAGCCTGTTGTTTCAGATTTAGTTCCCTTTTCTCTGATATGTTTAGAATTAGTATGTTGTTGCTGGTACAGAGCAAATGTGATTTCCTTTATGCATATTGATAACTAGCAATTCATGTTTATTCTTAGTTATTTGAATTTAATTCAATAGCATTATTAATTCATGAAAGGTTGTTGATTCCAAACTTTGTTAAACATCAGTTGCAAGTGTTATTTGTATGGAACGGAAAGTATATTCCTACATAAGTAATTGCATTGTGATTAGGATTTAATATAGCCTTGTTCTTATGTGGACCAGTAATTGATTCATTTGGACTTGGGATTTATATATGATGTTTAACCTCCTTTTGTTTTGCTCCTGCAGGATAGATGAGGATAGCTAGGACTAGATTAGAGTAGCTTAAGTAGCTTAGATAGGATTTGATACGTATGGGTTAGCTGTTTTATTTTGTTGATTTAATTGAAGTCTTCTTCCCATAAGCAATCTTTCAACACATTTAATAGTTTACGGGTTCCCTTAAAACCCATTGGAACTAGCCATTCCAAACAAAATCATGCCTGATTGGGGCATCTGATCGAGTTAGTTCCCCTTGTTGGTATAGTGAAAATTCGCCATGTCAACAAATTGGCACTAGAAGGAGGGCCTGAACCGCCATCCACAGATTTTCAATATTTCATCTATAAGTTCCATGCATCGATTCAAAAGGATTAATGTATGGATCGTAGAGGATGAAAAGACCACTCCACCCATTTGAAAGAGCCTCATTTCGAGGAAACAAAGACCCTTGTAAGTCTTGTTTCTAGGTCACCCAAGGAAGAGAGACTGTGGAAGTACCCTGTCACTTAGGAACAACCATTCAAAATACTTACTCAGTCTTATGCTCGTTCCCTCTCTCAACTCCCCATCTTTCACACTTTACCTCCCATGACTAAAAAAAACCAAGGGTCTATCACATAAATGAAGAGACACCTGCAACCCCTTCTATTGAAGATATTGTGCTTGATTCTTTGTAGAGTATTGACTCTCCTCAAGAAGAAATTCCTAAGGATTCCCCTTCAGAAGGAAATCCATGGCCTGATTTGGAAAATCCTAATGAAGAAACCCTCGACCAGAACCTCCATATCCATAACATGGCTAACGTTCCTCACCCAGGTGGGAATCAACCTCTACTTCCCCCTTCAGGCCGGAATCAACCTCCACCACCTCCTCTAGGAGAACTCCCTCCCTAGCTTGCATAGGATGTCGTAGCGGTACCTAAGCAGCAACATCCCTTACCTAAGAACGCAGCAAGAGTATTGCCTAAATTTGACCCTAAGAGGGGAGGCACCGATGATAACCATATTCACTCTTTCTTCCTAGCCATGTGCATGTTGGGGGTAAGTGACAAGGATGTGGTATTTCACTTATTCCCTTTCACTCTAATTGGTGTGGCCTCCACATGGTACTTTAGCTTGAGAATAGGATCGATCACCTCATGGGCTACCTTTCAGTAGGCCTTTCTAAACAAGTTTGGCGATGACAAAACATCTTTGGCCTTAGTTTTAGAGCTATCCCATTTGAAAATGGACACTAAATAAAGGGTCAAGGAATTTAAAATCTAGTTCAATACTTTGTTCAACAGAATCTCGGTCACCGCTAGACCTACGGATAAGGTGCTCATGGAATTCTACATCTCTTCTCTCCCTGTCCCCACTACGATGTGGGTCAAGAGAAGTAACGCACAAACCTTAGAAGGTGCTATCGATGAAGCAATAAAAGTCGAGAACAAAATGATTAGTCTCACAACATGTCATCATACAACTGAAGGAAAGAAAGCCTCTCAATCATCCAAGAAAAGTAGTGGGAATGATAACAAAGCGGCTGAGGGAAAAGAAAGGGACACCACAGATGTAGAAGGTTTGCATCGGGTCACTAAGAAATTGACAAACACAATCATAGCTATGAAAAGGAATTTTGGTGAGAGTGGAGTAGAGTATAACAACAAAAAACCCTTCAAACCTTTCTTTCGCAAGAAGACAAAAGGTGGTCATGGTCAACTTGCGTTGCCAACACCACCCAATGAAGGGAACCTAAATATGGAGGGGCTAGCTCTTGTTGGATCGCTCCTTAAAAAAGAAGAACCTATAGTGGAGCTGGAGCCAAAACAAGAAAATGAAGAGGAATACCAAGTAGAAGAACCCATGGACAAAGAATCTCTGATCAACGTACTATAGGATATCTATACAAATGAGAATGATGATGACGAAGGAGATAGTATGGCAAAAATCCACACTAATGAAATCCACACACAAAGTAAGGGGCCACTTGCAGGTGTGATGAAGCCTGTAGACCAAACAAAGAAATATGTCCACCCTTTGAAGGCATTCACTCCCAAAGTTCCTGTTGAGAATGGTAGACCAAGTGGTCAGTTCAAGAATACCCAAATGGCAAACCATTTAGAGAAAGAGAACACTATTCCCACTGCAATGAAGGCGACTCCAAATGGTAAAATCCCACCTAAGAACAACAAAACTAGTATGTTTACTCTATCCTATCATGTTTATAACATTTATTACAATATTGTGGATGATTATAAGAAATCTAGGGCCAATATCACATACTTTGATATGTTGAAATTAATGCAGCAAAGAGATCTGTTCCTAAAGATATGAATGAGTGAAATTCCAAAACTCCCACCATCCCAAGTAGCCAAACCAAGAAGTCTGTGTCCAGAACTGTCAACACCTCCATTACAGCCCAAATTCCATCAGCTATGGAAGCCACTCTATCCAAAATCAATCAAAACCCCCAAGATGTCAGTGCATCCATGATAGGGAGAAAATCAAAATCCATGACCCCACATTTCCTTATCACATTTGAAATCATCAACATGAACGTACACAATTGCTTGGTAGATTCTGGTGCTTCATCCAGTATGATGCATTATGCTATTGCTAAAATACTGCATGTGATACTCGAGAAAACTGAGACTCGAATTAGGCAATTGGACAAGACCAATGTGAAGGTAATCGAAGAATTGAAAGAAGTGTTAATTCAGATGGCTACTAAACCACAATACACACAAGTCATTGATATAGTGGTAGTCGATATACCTGAGGCTTATGGAATGCTACTTAGTAGGGACTCATTAGCAAAACTGAACGGATATTTCTCGACTGATTGGTCCCACCTCTTGCTGCATGTTGGCTGGATAAATCGATTATGCAGACAAGGGTGATCTCCCTAGTATCAACAGATATCTAGCAACAAGTAGGATAAGCAAATCTACCTTTCTGTAAACATATTGCAATTCATTGATAAAAACTAAAGAGGTGTTTAGACCCTACCTTAAGTCGAACGCTAGTTTGTGGAAGCCATTCTCTAACTGTCTGAAAGAGTTTTCTTTTAAGAACCTACAGTCACAAACAAGCACACATCAAATAACACCTACGTAGCTAATATAATAAATCATGTTCATCATGGTGATCAAGGAATCCATGAAATAAACCATAAAACACAGCGTATTGAGAAAAATAAATTTGATTGTATTAACTTTGAAATAGAAGAACTTTACAACCTTTGGTACCTTGATGTTGTACAAGCTCTTCCCAGGGTCCAAACAGGAATCTCCTCTACTTTGACAAGCCTCACTCTCTTCCAAATGAGGTCAAAAAGGTATGTAATCTCTCCTCTCAAAAGCTCAATTAGGAAGACTAAGTTCTAGCAGCATTTCACCTCAAAAATATTCAGCTTTCAACACCCTCTGTAACCAGCCCAATGCTTCATTTTATAGTGCAAAGGAAGGAGGTTACAGGTCCACCATTGAAGGGATAGAGTCCTCCTTAAAAGGGATAAGCTCCTCACATCAAGGGATTAGCTCCTTAAGGTATGGGATGCATGAACCTTTAAGGAGCGAACTTGCCACCTCAAGATTCCCTCTAGAAGCTTCCAGAAATGACTCAAATTGAGTTTTTAAGAATGTACTTGCACCTTTTTAACTTTTACAGGGGTCCGCACCCATAACACAGAGACAGAGTATTCATGTGTGTAGGGGACATGACCATTAGATGCGGGACCATAGGTAATGCTAAGAGAAAGTGTGGAACAAGAGTTTTAGAGATTTTAAAGGTCTTTCTCTTATTTTCAAGGCTTGATATGAAGAACTGAGGTTTAATACTTGCAAAAGAGGAAGGTATGAGTGGTGATAGACTCACACGGATTGTAGAATGTCAAAGTGATAATTTTTGTGCAACAGATTTCCCCCTAAAGTGCGAAGTCTGTAATAGATGAGGATAGTCATCTAAGAAGAGTGAAGTACTTTATCATTTCAAGGATCTTCCTGTGGACACCCCAATTGGAACCTGTAAAAGCATTCAATGCAAAATAGATATATGAACATATCATCGCTGAGGTAGGCATTCCCATACTCATATCAAAACTAGCTAGAAAACTAACTAAACGGCTTTGATATAGGAATGATTTTGTAATACATCACGAGTATAGACATATGTAGACACAGTATGGGCATAGCCATCTGTTTATGAATAGTCCAGTGTATAATGAATAACAAAATTCCTCGCAGCCTGGATGGTGGAAACTAGATCCAAGGTCTTGATTTCTGCTTCCCGAACTAGTATGATTCTATCCATGTGAATGAATGTGTCGAAGTCAAACATGGTAGAAACCACTTGATTACTAGTCAATGATGTAAACTGTTAACAAGCGTGAGAGAAACCACCAGTAATGTCAATGGCCCTCAAAGTAATCAGTACAATCCATGAAATGTGAATAAATGAGTTGATGTCGAACATGTCACGGAACCCTTTGATCGAAAGTCAATGATGCAACCTATTGTCAAAGGCGAGAAACCTGCCATTAGGGCATGTAGATTCCAAGGTACTGACGATTTCTAGATCATATTTATAGATAATGAGTTGGAGTTGATAGAAAGCGATCCGTCGTAGGCAAGCCCATAACACAAAATCATAAATCAAGTTTTGAAGAAATATATTTGGCAAGGACTAACTCAGGGATGGTCAAGATGGATGACAGATATTTTGCAAATGAATGGTTTATTTGAACTAACCTCTTGAACACATAACGACACTGTAGATGGTTTAGTGACATTTGACCCAAAGCTAATACCCAAAAACCGGCTGAAGACTTACAATATGGTTTGATTAACTATTAGGCAAAGGATTTCCCAACCTAGGTGAACAAAAAGTGGTGTGTTCAAGAGTGGTTACTGCTTTTCTAAACACAAAGTATAACAAACAGGTTTATTTTTCTCTCTTTTCCCCCACCATTTCTGGCAAGTACCTCTTTATTTTTGACAAGCTTGAGGAGGATAACATTTTCTTGATTATAAGCTTATCCTTCGAATGAGTCCAACTTAGTTTAAAATTCGAACCCTAAGAAGGAGTGGTCCATTCGTGTTTAAAATTGAATAGGTCCTTTACTGTTGAATTTTAAAGTCTAGTATAGGAAAAACTCAGTGTTTTTGAATTTTAGGGAGTTAGAAGAAAAACTTAAGAAAACTCTATGGTTGTCCTTTTCCGTAAATTTGTGTCCCCCAAGCCCGAAAAAGTATAAAATAATACTTGAGAGAACTGCTTGACCATTACGATTAAGGAGTACTTTCCATAATTAGTGACTTTGATCTGAAAAAATTAAAAAAGCGATCAAAAACACGTCGTTTTATAACCAATATCGAACTTGAAACAACAAAAGTCCGACAATTTTTTCATGTTTATACGGTCAGAAAAGAGTTGTAAGTGGACACTCCTTTTAATTCCATTTTAACGAGTTTAAAAAGAAAAAAAACTCGACAATCTTTTCATATTTTATGAGTCAGAAAAGAGCTTAAAGAGGACTCCTATGTTTCGCTTTTTCATAATTTTGGAAAAGTCTGCAAAAGTGAAAAAGTATGCTCTTTGTTGAAAATGATCAATTCTTCTTGAAAATCTAATATCCTAGACAAAAACTCAAAACATTACTCATACCTGTTTAAAATAAATAAAAATGCATCAAAAGTTACCTTTTTAAAGTGAAAAATAAACAAATTAAAAATTCATTTATTCAAAAAAGCTTATAAAAAGGGCTTTTGTAAATTCATTTTTATCGTTTGACTTTAGAGTGAAACGTAAGAGTTTTTGGTAAGAAACTTCCTGTGAAGATTGCGAAAAATCCAACCATTGGAATCGAAAACCGTCAGCTCTAGGTAATCCACATCATCCCTATCTTGCATTTATTCTAATCCGCCTTTTTTGCAATGTAGGATATACAAAATGCTCATTTGGTGGGAACGGGAGCACGAAGATGTGGATCTTGCCGCATTAATTCATCCACCTACAATACGGGCATTAAAAACATGCAGACTATTTAAATTCTGGGCCATACCCAGCATGAGGGCTCAGGTAGACTGTCTGCAATGGGTGGTAGACAGGGGGACCACATAGGACCAGCGTTTCATAATTGGTGGCCACTAGCTCGAAATCAAGCTAGAGGACATTTATTTCTTGACTGGTTTGCCCAAGAGAGGTGAACAATTATCTCTATTTGAGACTAGGCCAGGTGACCAGCCTGTCGCTAGTCTCCAACTAGAGTTTTGTAATGACCAAACTGAGGACAAACAGAGAGATATTAAGACTATCTCCCATCCTGAACTTAAAGTGATTGCATTTATTGTCACCAGACTATGCGGGAGTGCAGCATTGCATGTAGCTACCAGATCCCAAATGTGAATGGCAGTAGACTATTACCGAGGCACCATCTTTAACTAGTGCAAGGTTGTGTTGGCAAATGTAAAAGGCTAACTGATCAGAGCAAAGTACGGACAACTAAAAAACTTTGGATATGGTTTCTTGGTTGTGAGATTTGGCCTAGAGAGGGTCCCTATGTTGGTCCCACAGTAGCTTTCCGTTGAGGCTGGAATTCCCTGAGAGCCTAGGATTATGTGCTGGGTTGCAGTGATGGCCCGTCATCCTGAGGAGGGTACAGAGGTTGTCCGATTTCCACCTGATTATTTTCGTTGGTTGAGGAACCAACTTTTTGTGATTCATGACTTTCCATATGTTGGGATGGATTATCATGGTGATCCAAACATGGCTCTTCCACCAGGAGAGCAATGGGATGATTCAGGTAAAATTATTTTCAACATTTTCTAAATTTTAAACTAATTTTTTTGTTTTTGTTTTTAAATCGCCCAAAACTAACAGTAAAAATTTTTAAATGCAGATGTGGGTCCACGGTGACCAGCCACTCTCCAGCCCTATGAGAGAAGACACCCAACTACAGCAGCACCGGCCCCAAAGGACCAATCGGCAAAGAACCTGACAGAATTGGAGCATCATCTAGAGCGTTTGACAGGAGATATTCCAGAGACTAGTATAGATGATATTCCACTTAGGTTACAACGCTATGTGATTGGGGTCCCAGGACCTTTTAGGAGGTTCCTTTGTAGGGTGGCCCGAGCAGTGGTTTCTTATCGTGATCATCATTAGGGATAGGATGATCACCTTTGTAGACTCATACGACATTTTATATATTTTTGTACTATCTTTTTTGCCGATCATAAGGTGTTTTTCAACCTATGATCAAAGGCGATGTATATTTGACACACTTCTATGCTATGATATATCACTATTACTGGTTATCTTGTATAACATGTTTATGGAATGTTTATAAATTTACTGTCTTGATTATTGCAAATGTCTATTTAACATTCGAGAAGAAATTGCATCTGCTAATGTATTTAAATATATTGGAATATGTTGATATTCAATGTAGTCAAATTCACATTCCAAGAGATGAAATCTCAAAAATAATCTTAATAACATTGGATTTCTAATGGCATAAACCCTGTTAAGTTGTAATACAACGAGTTCAGAATCTAACCTAACAATCAAACTCTGAATCCAAAATGAGATGGATTCAGATAATAACTCAATCACTGCACTATACTCTGCAATGTTATTTGTTGTTTGACCCAGGCTTACCCAATGCATAGATACTAACTCGTTAGAGGATGAATAGATAACCCAAGTTGCAGAAGAAATGTTCTGTGTACTACGACAAGCACCATCAGCAAAACCAATGTATGTTTGAAGGGACGTCGACATCTGCAATATCAAGAGTAAAATCAAGATAAGTAGGAATAATGATAAAAACACTCTCTAAACTAGGCACACTTTCTAACCTAAAACACACCAACTAGAAAGAAACTATTCTATCAAAAATCTCCACACCAAATTTTAAGCATAATGTCTTTTCAGGTAAAGCCCATTTTTGGGTTTACCCAAAGAGACACCGTCAAAATCTACCAATTCATAGGCCCCTTTTTCCAGTTTTCGCTTGACAACATAAGGACCATGCCACATAGGTACAAATTTTCCAGCCCCTAGCTTATCGTTTGCTTGATCGTATAGTAAAACTAGGTCTCCTTTCGAAAAATTACGAGGTGTAACATTTCGGTCGTACTGAGCTTTTATTCATTTTGCATGAGTCTCGACTGCTAATGCAGCATCACGTCGATTCTCATCTAGCTGAGCTATGTACAACAAACGTTTCTCCTCTTCGGAAGTGGCTGGGAGTAATTCTATGGCTATTTGCAATGACGGAATTTCACATTCAATGTGTAACACTACTTCCAACCCGTAAACTAGCTGAAAAGGAGTGAAACCAATTGATGTTTTGACTGAGGTTCGGTATGCCCAAAGCATTGAAAATAACATGTTATGCCAATTTGACCGATGAATACCAATGATTCGTTGGATCATAGTGACTAGAACTTTATTGATTGCTTCAACCAGACCATTAGCCTGTGGGTAATATGGAGTAGAACTATCGTGATGTAGGCCAAGTTGATCTGTTCGTTCAGTCATCATGATGTTTCGAAAATGACTTCCATGATTAGTAATAATAGCTTGAGGAACACTGAATCTAGCAATTATATGACTGAAAATGAAAATTGCAGCAGTTTTGTCGTCTGCTGAAAATGTAGGCATTGCCTTGGCCCACTTGGTAAAATAATCTACCGCAAGGATGATATATGCATGCCCCCCAGCTGAGTCAGGGTTACATGTAATAAAGTCGATACCCCACTTTTCAAAAGGACTAACGACAATTATAGGGTGGAGAGGAGCAGGTGGAGCATGCATCTTATGATCAAAAATTTGGCAACTATGGCATTTCTGGACTACATTGATACAATCTTTAAATAAGGATGGCCAGAAATAACTAGCACGCAATATCTTTTGGGCTGTGGCATACTCAGATATATGACCACCACATGCTCCAAAGTGACAGTCATTTAGAACCTTTTCAGCTTCTTCATGAGTTATGTAATGTCGGAAAACAGAATCCCCCCACGACGATAGAGTGTATCTCCAATAATATTGTACTGTTGGGATTGGAAACATATTTTCCTTCGCTGAGATCGTGAGATTTCAAGCCGAAAATATTGGTTTGGAGATAGACAATTATATCTCCATACCATGGATCAAGAGTACTGATAAGAAACAAGGATTCATCCGCAATGGGTTCTGCTGCCACAGTTTCAATATCAGTACGCGGGAAACCACACATCAGTTCCGTAAAAAACCAAAGCTTTCTTTGACTTGGATTTTTCAAATTCCAAGTCAAATTCCTGTAGGATAACTATCCATTTGGAATACTTTCCCCCTAGCAATTTTTTAGTCAAAATATACGTCATAGGGTTACATTTAGAAATTACGTGGTTTTGCGTAATAAGATGTAGTGACGAAATCTTTGGACAGCTTGAACAACTACCATGGCCAATTTCTCCACATGCGAATATTTAAGCTCAGTCAGATTCAAAGTTCGACTAAGATAGTAAATCACATGTTCATTGTTGAATTCATCTTCCTGAACTAAAACCATCCCAATGGTGGAATGAGAAGCGGTGAGGTACAAAAAGTAATCTTGGTTGTAGTTGGGAGGATGCAATAACGGTGCATGGGTTAATGCGTGTCTAAGTGCATCAAAAGATTTGTTAGCTATCTCATCCCAAAAGAATGGAGTATTCTGTTTCAACAACCTGGTAAAACCTTTCATTATCTCAGCGTAGTTAGGAATGAAATGACGTAAAAAGTTTGCTTTCCCTTACAAACTTTGGAGTTGGCGAAGAGTTGAAGGCAGAGGTAATTTGACAATAGATTCAACCTTCGAGGGATCGACGCGAATGTCAGCTTTTGAGACAACAAATCCCAGTAAACGACCTGTTTCTATACAAAAAACACATTTTTGTGGATTTAGCCTAATTCGATAATGCCTACATCTCATAAATATTTCTCGTAAATGAGTGAGATGATCGGCTCTATCTAATGAATGAGCAAGTAAATCATCAAGATAAGGCTGCACAATGTGCTTGATGTCATGAAATGCATAAGACATAGCCCTTTGAAAAGTTGCTCTGCCGTTCTTCAATCCAAAATGAAATTTGCAATAAGCAAATGTCCCCATGGACAAATGAAAGCCGTTTTAGGTTGATCAGCAGGGAGTATGTTGATTTGATTGTAACCGGAAAAACCATCCCTAAAGGAGAACATTTCACTACTGGCACAATCATCAATAATTTGATCGATATAGGGGGTTGGATGATTGTCTTTAGGAAAAGCTCGATTAATATCCCTATAATTGATACATATTCTTAACGTTCCTTGCTTTTTGTTAACATGAACAATATTCGATACCCAATCCGTTAAGGGAATTGGATAAATGAAACCTGCTCGAAGTAATTTCTCAACTTTAGCTTTAATAGTAGCAGCTTTTCTTGGATTATTTGACGCAAACGTTGCCGACCAAGTTTAGCATCCGGGTAAGTTTTAATTTCATGGACAACAATTGATGGATCGATTCCTGGCATTTCTTCATATGACCAGGCAAACACATCGCAGAATTATTGAAATAGGGCTTTATAAGTTTGGATTTCATCGTCTGTACAAGAAGCACCTATATGAATGTTTTCAATAATTCTGGGTTTCACTGAAATGTCAATAGGAACCGTTAGAGAAATATTTCCCAAATTCAACTCAGAACTAGGATGTTGCAATGGATTATGTGATTCTTTGACATAATCAGCGGTAAAAATAGATGAGAAATCATTTTCAAAATGATCAAGCTCAGGTAAAAATGAAGATCGATGATGAAGATCTTCCCATGGTAAATCATCAATAAACAAAAGTTCACGAATCTGCTCATTAGTATGAACAGGATCAGAAAGAGTTGTTGAATCTGAGCTTGAGATTGAAAATGACTCCCCATGGACCACATTCATTAGATTAGATTTGGTTGAACAAGAGTCGGAAAACAATTGTACAGCCTGATATGCAACTTCAAAGGGACTCAAAGGCATTGCATCACCAAATGAGTCCACCTTAGAATCGGAAGGTACGATCCAAGGATCATCAAAAGCAATAGTGTTCAATGAAATCATATGAATAGTTGCAAAAGAAGGTGATACATTAGGAGGAAATGAAAAATTTCCTAGTAAACCAGAATCTTTAATCAAACCTACCCCAATATCCTTGTAAGGGATAGCCATTTTACCGACATGTTGAATACTATCAGAAGAAGTTGGGTCGGATGAAAAATAAGTTAACTAGTCTATTGTAATGATCTTTTCATTATGAGGAAACTTGATAAGCCGAAAAACTAATGAAACAACAACAGTCATAGCATAAGACCAACTGCGACCCAAACGAGGGTTGTAATCTAGAGGGGCATCAACCACTTCCACACCTAGATTTATAGTTTTGCCTTCAACCCCTATAGGTAAATCCTGCAAAATGCTAAAAGGATGAAACCCTCGGCCATCAAAAGCCTTTATAATCATCGGGGATTGATTGGGTGTAGGAGAACCAAGTGATCTCCAACACTGGATCGACATGATACATGTAGAAGCTCCCTCATCAATCACAGTCTGAAAGCAAGGTCTGTTTTTTACTAACACTGGGATCTGGAAAGCCATTTGCTGAGGTAGGCGAGGTGTACTATTCTCTAAATCAAAGATTATAAGGTTGGAATCTTGAATATCAACAACTCCTATAGCAGACAATAGCAATTTACGTTGTGTTGGGCATGATTGCAGCACCTCCAAAGCTGACATTGCTGAAGGGGAAATAGCTAAATCTTCAACAATGTTATATTTCTGAGTAGCTCTCACATGTGGATTGAAAGCTTACTTCCGAAGTATACCTTTAGAAGGCGGTTTGATTACTAAGTATGGGTTAGGTTTCTCGATCTGTAGCAGATCAGAACCGAAAGGAGTTGAGGTTGATGGGTTTGAATTAGAAGATTCTGCTTCTTTACCACCAACAGGATTCTTACCATCATAATCTTGCGATCGCGTCGCAATCCTAACATGGGACATCATCATAATGGGTTCTTCTGAGGTATTTGAGGAAGAACCTATCATCTTACTATCTTGACTAGGAAAAGGATCCTTCAAGACAGCAGGCGTTTCAGAACCTTTGACGATTTTCAAAACCTCATCTTGATGTGGGCAATATCTTGTAAAATGCTCCTCATCAAAAATGAGACAAGGATAGAGAGGTTTACATTTCTCATCAGTAGGTTAATTTTTATTTGGTTTCTCTTTTGAGTTTTGTTTATTTTTATTCTTCCCCTTCTTTTTACCGCCGGATTTTGATTTGGCCATAGATTATTCTACGACATGGATATCGACAGGAATTTCAGCGGAAGAATCTCTTGTCGGGGAATCTGGTAAAGTTATAATAGGAGAAGATTTCTTCTTGCTCTTGGTACTAACTGAACCAATCATACCATCAGCGGTATGAGACCCTGAAGGCGCTGTAGTTATTTGATTTTGTTTCAGAAGGTCGGGGATTTTTTCGTGTAAGGTACCCGACTGCGTATAAACGAGGTCAAGTTACTGAGCTTGAGCAATTACTTGCTCTTCAGTAACAACTCCTGCCTTAGCTACATCCTCAGTGATTTTAGGTAATAATGATTTAACAAACCATTTTTCCAAAATTTGATCCGAAATAAAAACTTTCACTAAACGTTGTTGATATCGCCATTCATGAATATGATCTAAAATATATGTGGACGTTGACTGTTTTAATGAAGTTAATAATTCTGTGCCATTGTCTGATGCAGGGCTAGGCCTGCAAATACCAGGATCTTAAACATCTGTTGCCTAACAACTTACATCATAGCTTTTTCCCCAAATCAAATCCTCAATACTTGGCAAACTCACACTTTGCCATTATCTTGTGGAAACTATTTTCATTTTATGTTTTAACATCAGGACCCAACAATCATTACACAAAGAAAACTTATCATCATTCAAATCACATAAAACTGTCAATGCTTCCATAAGCAATCTTAATACTTCTCATTCACATATGGCTTGATTCAAGAATGCGCCCTTACTTTTCTACAAACCCATAATTCAAATGCCAAATAACACAATATGGTCACTCATTTGGCAAATCGATCTACATTCATGTAATTTACTTACTTTCCCTATGGGAAATCTGGCCCATACAACCTGCATTCGTTTATCCCAATTTCACCTCGATTCTTTGTAGCAGCTTTATACAAATTTTATGTCAGAACCAATTTCAACCAAACAAAAGCTCATGGAAAAATGATACTACGTCTAAATAAGACTCGGACTTGACTATTTTAATACCAGCGTTCTACTCATATTCAAGACATCTAGAGTTCAGTTTCGTTGCATAAAGATCTTCATTCTGTACATGAATTCTTGAAATTAAGAATTAACTCACTACACTGCAATTTCTCCTGTTTACAAATGTCATTGGCATTATGACTGGAGTCGATTGAAGAGTGTGCCTTACCTTTTAAACCCCAGTGCTTAATTTTCATATGTTTGCTATATCAAACATCAAATTGCTTGAAGTTTTCATTTCAACTAACTCGTTCTGGACTGCGCCTTTAGATTCTAGGTTTCAGCAATCGAACACATCGCTTACATCAATGTGCTTACCATTATAACATAACATTCCACACTTTCAATTGCGCCATCTCCTTAAACATTTAGACAAAGTTAGATTGTTTCTGCTCGGGTCCATTTCAAACCGATTTATTGTTTGTTCTTCTACGCTTCCATTGATTTCTATATTTGAAAATACATCTCAGCGCCTCCTCTCAGCCTCTGCTTCAGTATCACTCAGGTCATAATACCAGCAATACTATGAATCTACTCAATTACTTACTGGTATATATGTAGTCAACTTAAAATATGACTCTGGACGCTTATCAACACAACCATTAACATACCTTCCCAATTGACCGTTGCAACGTGGTTCTGACCAAATTATGGAATGTGTCTTTACAAACTGCGTTCATCTTCGCTGAGAATCTACTTTGTTGTGTAATGACCTCCGCATTTTTGGAGCAATTCCATTTATTTTCTACACATTCTGAATGCCACTGACATTGAATTGTGCATTTTTCCCCAACAGCATTCTGTCAATGCTGTCAAACTATACATTTCCTTCCGCATGTGTTGATCGATTTATAGATATGCACAATTCCTTTGTATACTTTCTCATACACTGATATTCGATCCACCCTCTACAAGATTGATCGATCTTTCTCTTCCTGCGTTTTCTTCAACAATTACAATTTTAGTTTCATTCCAGCATGAATCGTTTTAACTGAATTATGTTTTCTTTCCATATGCCTATAAAAATCCAAGCATTCTAAAGCGGGACTTAAAATCGATTCTGTATTCAATTAATTACTATAACATCGATGTCGATTTATTCACCCATGAACAGAATCATATTACCAAGTTTTTAAAAAACTTAAACCAATTCAACCAAAAGCGAATTCAACAATGTACATAAGCTCAAAAGTCAAATTCTATGCTGATATATATGAAACCAACATTTTCAAAGAAACCTCATTAATGGCCAGATATCAAAATTCCGTGGCCCTTTCCGCTGTACATAAATATATAAGAAAAACATTGTCTCCTACTTCTCTCCCTATTCTATTCTACCTCCATGTTTTTTTCTCTCAAACCCCCTCTTATTTATACAATTAAAAAAATCATTTAATTAAATGCTCAATCCCTTCAATTCCTCAACAAACCCCTAAATCTCTCAACATCCCTAAAGGATAGATCTTTATCCCTAAAATCTTTCAGCTAATTAAATTCCCTCATATCCTTTAAATAAAAAGATATTTACAAAAATCCTCACCTTCTCCTATTTTATGCAAATTAATTAATAAAATATTAAAAATCATCACACCCCCTTTTAACATATTTACAAAATAAATAAAAAACCCTTGATGCTCCTGCATCAGACTCCCCATGTAAAAAAATTCATGACCACCTGGTCATAAGTCTGGATATTTCCTCCTAGATCCCAAATTTTATTTTGTAATCTTTTTGTGCTTGTCAATTGCTTTACTGTTGTTGCTATCTACTGTTGTCTTCCAGGTTTCCATATTTTGTGCTGTAATACTCCACTTGCTCTGCTCTTGCAATCTTTCACTGTCATTCTCTTGTTGTTGCTCCTTTTCTTTCTTTTGGTTGTCTTTCTCTGGGATGTTTTTATCATTAGTCATCATCCTTTCCATCTCTATGAGTTCCTTACTCACTTTACTATGAGTTGCACTAAAGCCTCTTTAGCAACAAGTCCTGTCCTGCCGCCACTTACCTCACCAAGCTCTCCTCACTCAGTCTTTTGGCAAGCAATTGGTTCTATCTCTGGAACCTCCTTTGAGCACTTCTCTTTGCTCTTCCTAGTCTTAAACTCATCTGCATGTTCTAAGAACACAACTGTCCTCCTTTTCAAATCTCTATTGGATTTCTTCAAGGTTCTGCCACCTCTATGTTTCACCTAGAAACTTTCACCAGCTTCCTTATCTGTTAGCAATTTCCTTTTGGGAGTTGCAATAATATTTCAATGCAAAGACTACAATATTCTATTCTTCAAATCCAAATAAAACCATATCATCTTACCTCCAATATCTCGTCTGATCTTACCTGCACTTCATTTACCTTCAGAATCTCATCACTCCTGCAAATCTATTCAGCAAATCTTTATGCTTCCTCTGCACAAATTCTCGATATTCAACCACTGTCAATCAGATTTTAAAATCCAATCCTCTCTTTCAATCTTCTGGCTTTATCCGGCAAACTTCAGCTGTCAGCAATAATTCCTTCTTTGCTGAGTTTCTTCTTTGCTGCAACCATCAATCCTCAATCTGTCTCTTGTCAGTAAAACCCAATTCAAAATTAAACAAACCAATACCTGCACGATTCTTCCTTCATTCAGCTGCATTCTGGTTGCTTGACTGTCAGATTAGAATCTGATCCCCTTTGCCTGCATTCTGTTCACTTGCAATTGTATATGCTGCATTTAAAATCTGATCTTCATCATTCATCATACATTCAAAAATACATTTCAGTTCAACAACCTTCTTGTCCTCATTCAGAAAAGCAAACACTCTTCATTTCAACAAAGCCAAGCTCTGATACCAAAATGACGCAGGGCTAGGCTTGCAAATACCAAGATCTTAAACATCTGTTGCCTAACAACTTACATCAAAGCTTTTTCCCCAAATCAAATCCTCAATACTTGGCAAACTCACACTTTGCCATTATCTTGTGGAAACTATTTTCATTTTATGTTTTAACATCAGGACCCAACAATCATTACACAAAGAAAACTTATCATCATTCAAATCACATCAAACTGTCAATGCTTCCATAAGCAATCTTAATACTTTTCATTCACATATGGCTTACTTCAAGAATGCGCCCTTACTTTTCTACAAACCCAGAATTCAAATGCCAAATAACACAATATGGTCACTCATATGGAAAATTGATCTATGTTCATGTAATTTACTTACTTTCCCTATGGGAAATCTGGCCCATACAACCTACATCCGTTTATCCCAATTTCACCTCGATTCTTTGTAGCGGCTTTATACAAATTTTATGTCAAAACCAATTTCAACCAAACAAAAGCTCATGGACAAATGATACTACGTCTAAATAAGACTCGGACTTGACTATTTTAATACCAGCGTTCTACTCATATTCAAGACATCTAGAGTTCAGTTTCGTTGCATAAAGATCTTCATTCTGTATATGAATTCTTGAAATTAAGAATTAACTCACTACACTGCAATTTCTCCTGTTTACAAATGTCATTGGCATTATGACTGGAGTCGATTGAAGAGTGCGCCTTACCTTTTAAACCCCAGTGCTTAATTTTCATATGTTTGCTATATCAAACATCAAACTTCTAGAAGTTTTCATTTCAACTAACTCGTTCTGGACTGCGCCTTTAGATTCTAGGTTTCAACAATCGAACACATCGCTTACATCAACGTGCTTACCATTATAACATAACATTCCACACTTTCAATTACGCCATCTCCTTAAACATTTAGACAGAGTTAGATTGTTTATGCTCGGGTCCATTTCAAACCGATTTATTTTTTGCTCTTCTACGCTTCCATTGATTTCTATATCTGAAAATACATCTCAGTGCCTCCTCTCAACCACTGCTTCAGTATCACTCAGGTCATAATACCAGCAATACTACGAATCTACTCAATTACTTACTGGTATATATGTAGTCAACTTAAAATATGACTCTGGACGCTTATCAACACAACCATTAACATACCTTCCCAATTGACCGTTGCAACATGGTTCTGACCAAATTATGAATGTGTCTTCACAAACTGCGTTCATCTTCGCTGAGAATCTACTTTGCTGTGTAATGACCTTTGCATTTTTGGAGCAATTCCATTTATTTTCTACACATTCTGAATGCCACTGACATTGAATTGTGCGTTTTTCCCCAACAGCATTCTGTCAATGCTGTCAAACTGTACATTTCCTTCCGCATGTGTTGATCGATTTATAGATATGCACAATTCCTTTGTATACTTTCTCATACACTGATATTCGATCCAGCCTCTACAAGACTGATCGATCTTTCTCTTCCTGTGTTTTCTTCAACAATTACAATTTTAGTTTCATTCCAGCATGAATCGATTTAACTGAATTCTATTTTCTTTCTATATGCCTATAAAAATCCATGCATTTTAAAGCAGGACTTAAAATCGATTCTGTATTCAATTAATTATTGTAACATCGATGTCAATTTATTCACCCATGAACAGAATCATATTACCAAGTTTTTACAAAAATTAAACCAATTCAACCAAAAGCGAATTCAACAATGTACATAAGCTCAAAAGTCAAATTCTATGCTGATATATATGAAACCAACATTTTCAAAGAAACCTCATTAATGGCCAAATATCAAAATTTCGTGGCCCTTTCCGCTGTACATAAATATATAAGAAAAACATTGTCTCCTACTTCTCTCCCTATTCTATTCTACCTCCATGTTTTTTGCTCTCAAACCCCCTCTTATTTATACAATTAAAAAAATCATTTAATTAAATGCTCAATCCCTTCAATTCCTCAACAAACCCCTAAATCTCTCAACATCCCTAAAGGATAGATTTTTATCCCTCAAATCTTTCAGCTAATTAAATTCTCTCATATCCTTTAAATAAAACGATATTTACAAAAATCCTCACCTTCTCCTATTTTATGCAAATTTATTAATAAAATATTAAAAGTCATCACACCCTTAACATATTTACAAAATAAAAAAAAAACCCTTGATGCTCCTGCATCATTGTCATGTCTAATAGGCAACTGAAAATGAGTTAAGAAAGAGGTGGCTAACTGACTAAAATTATGAAAAGAGCCTCATGGTAACTCAATGTACCATTTGGCAGCAAGACCAATCAGAGTGCATTGAAAAAGACGTAAGTGAACTGAATCATCAATAATGGGATTGGATGCACACCAGAGGTGATAAACCATCACATGATTTGAAAGATCTTTTCCTGACTTACCCTCAAACTTAGGGATATCACTGGGCAACTTATAAGGCATTGGTGGCCAATACGGAAGATAGTAAATTGGATCGTTTGTAAGGCACAACAAATTAGGTAAATCCAAATTTGCAATCAAAGGTAACTAATAGTTAGGGTCTCGAAAACCTTGGGTCACAAGACCAGCTCCAGGAGGAGGATATCCAGGGTAACCTGGAATTGGATTTGCATTAGGAATATTATATCCTCCCGGAAAGCCAAGATTAACTGGACCAAACTGGGGTTGTTGAGGTTGCTGATAAGTATATCCAGGGTACGGTTGATACTGATAAACTGGGCTTTGCACGGCAGGACCGAATTGGTACTATCCCTGGTACAGTTGATAAGTGAATTTCAATTGACTTGTAACAACCGTAATTGGACCAGGTTGTCCTATAGGCATCTGAACCGAAGTCTAAACCGTAGGTCCTAACTTGGTAAAGAGGTCTTAGGAGTTGATGTAGGAATAGTAGAAACCGGAGCTGCCGATACTCTAGAAGTAGGTGGGGTAGATTGAACAGAAGCTGCAGTAGTTGCAATAGCAGTTTGAGGTGGAGTTCGAGGTGAACTAGACCCAGGCTGATGAACTACACCAAGTGCAGAAGTTTGAACAGTAGGCTGGACAAGTTGTTGGGTTGGACCAGAAACCAAAGGTTGTCCAGGTTGACTTGATAACTGCACATTAGGTTGCAAAATCTGTTGAGTTTAAGATGGATCCCACACCATGTTCATTCTCGGGTATGGACCCATAAAAGGTTGAGCATATTGAGGACCATAACCAGGTTGAGTGTAGGGTTGATAAGTGAGAGGTACATTTCCAGCTCCTTGTACAAATGGTTGACCAGAAGTTGGTTGGAAACCTTGAGTTAGGTACTGACCTTGAGGCACATACTGAAACTGGGGTTGACCTTAAGGTATATATTGATATTGGGGTTGACCTTGAGGTATATATTGAGTCTGGGGTTGACCTTGACGTATGTACTGTCCCGAAGGTATGTACTGTCCATGATGTTGCCCCCCAGGTGGTATTTGACTACCTTGAGGTTGCCCCCCAGGTGATAATTGAGTACCTTGAGGTTGCCTCCTAGGCGGTAACTGACTACCTTGAGGTTGCCCTCCAGGCAGTAACTGACTACCTTGAGATTACCCTCCAGGCAGTAACTGACTACCTTGAAGTTGTGGATTTGGAATAGTACCAAACATCATAAGAATTTCTTCTACACTCAACGGTGGAGTTTTTTATTACCAGTTGATATCCCGTGTTCAATGGGTTGAGGAGATGCTCCTGAAAAAGTACCAATGAGTGACTGATAACCAGAAGGAACAGAAGGACCGCCATATAAAAATATTTCCGGTGTTTTGGAAAACATGGATGACCATTTTGACATATTCGAAGGAGGATAATAACCTCTGGGCTTAGGATGAAAAGGAATATGAAGTGGTGAAAAAGAAAGACTTGGATTTTCTAAAAAGTTCGTCAATGATACGTACCAAGTGTCACTTCTAAAAGGATTGTAGAAGATTGATTCACGCTCCCTAAGTTCTAAAGTTGGTTAATTTTCAGGGAGAGTTGTATCTTCGTTCGGACTAACAAGTTCTTCAATAGAAATGAGTCCAGAAGGAAGATTTTGGGTAATGACACTTCCTACCCTGGGTGAACCAGGACCACTAGAAGTTGGAGAAGCAAATCCTGAGGATGGAGTAGCAGCAGGTTCAGTTTCAGGTTCAGAAATTTCAGGTTCCTTAATTAATTCACTAGTAGGAGAAATACTACCAGTAACTTTGGAAAATGAAATTGGTTCAGAAATATATTATGTTGGTTGAACTTGATAATCAGGATGAATAATTAAAGATGATTCTCCGGCTTCTGGTGGCTGAACTCTACTGTTACTAGGTGATACAAGAGCTCATAGCCCTCCAAGCTGGCTTGGTGTATATTCGAGAGGTTGCCCCCGAAGTCTACGGGATTGTCTCGGTAATTTAGCCATGATTAAATATTTAATTACTTCACAGGCAAACAAAGAAAATCTCAATAAAACCACCTAAAGCCTCTAAAGAACCAAACAATTGAATCACACGCCTAAAAAATCTAAGAGTTCAAACCACACACAAACAGTAACTTTCCATACCAAAAATGCTAGTTGGTGATGAAATCCAACGTCGAAGAATTCAATACAGAAATGGCGGTTGGAACAGTTACCCCGAAAACCTGCTTAATGAAACAAACTGGCACAAGTTTCTTCACAAAACCGTCTCGAGTGAAAAGAACCCCCTAGAGAGTCCAAGTGAGTCTAGTCGATGTCTGCTCCAGGTACAGTGAGACCCGTCCTTCAGTGTCACCTTAGGAAAGAATCTTAACATTATGGTCACTAAGGTTACCAACAATAAGAAATACAACTAGGGGAACAGTCTACGATCCGATCTACGCGCAATGGCGGAGTAGCAAAGCTCAATCCACTTGAAGGATCCTTGATATGATCAATCCGAGGTTTACCAACAAGTGACCCCGGGCTCCTCGACAATGGTTAATCCGAGGTTTACCCTTTTTGATACGCGCAAATTTGCTATCTTTCCCAATGAGACAGACTTGATTGTCTCAAAGGTTCGGACATGATCTTGTGATTGAATCCTTTAAGAGAAGCTTCCCATATTATATCAATTACAATTAGATTTATTTCCTACCACAAGATATAGCTACTTGTTTGTTTTAACTATATTGGAGAGTTAATTACTCCCTACTCCAAGATACTAGCCTAAGCTATATTGGTGATAAGAGCCCTAGAAATAAAAAGATTGCTAGATCAATTTTAATTAAGCGTTACTTTTATAGGTTGTTTCTTAAGTCAATACGTATGGAGATGAAACTTTGATGGTGTGAAGACTCGACTCCAAAAACACTAAAAAATGCACCTAAAATGATAAACAATTCATTTTTGCTTTCAATGAATTTCTAGCTAAAAGAAAGAGTTGAGAATGCAATTCTTTGAAAAACAAAACTTTCCTTCAACATGTAAATGAAAAGAAAATATTTTTATTTTCAATAAACTCAAAACAAGACAACTAATTATGCTCACAAAAATAAATCCCTTTTTCTTTTTCAACACTCAAAACTACAGAAAATAATTCTTTCAAAAGAGAATCTATGATTTCTAGAAAACACTCAAAACTATGAAAAACTAATCTTGAGATCTAAAAACTTCTAAAAACCTAATCGAAATAAAAGCTTCAAATGTTTTTGAGGATGTTTTACTTAGTTTACTCATTAAACTAAGGATTAATTCGTTCAGAATAACAAATCAATCAAAAAACACCGAGCTATGTTTTCTTTTTTAAAAATGAAATTCACAACTTATGACCAAGTTTGTTCAAAGATTTGCAAAGAGAAACGAAATCTATTTCTCACCAAGGACAGATTTCACAAACCAGCCAGACTCATCAAGAAGACAAAAATACACGAGGGTGACCTAAGGTTTCTTAGGCTTCTAATCTTTGAGTCGCTATAGAGACCGAGTAAAAACCAATCCAAGTATGCAAAACTTCTAGAAAATCATCTAAAACAAAAACACCAATGGAACTTACTCACAAGAGACTTTTGACAGCACACATGCAGATCTGGGTAGAGACTCAAAGCTGTAAATAAAACCTAAACTTAACTGGACGAAAACATTTTAGGTTTTTAAAAAATTTTGACAGGGTCCGCAGGCTTCCAGTGTAACCGAATGCGGTACCGCTCTGTGAACTAAAGCAACAGTGCGGATATGTCCGCACTGTATTATAAACAGAACGTGTGGTCCTCTTAAAAATTTCAAAAAAACAAAAACAATCCAGAACCTAAAAACTACCCAATCCCACACACATCAAGCAAAAACCAAAAACAAGAACAAGTTTCTCAAGTCAAAGACAAAGGAAAATCAAAAAACCAAATTTAGTTCCCTAGTGGAGTCGCCAATTTGTTGGCCAGATAAATCGATCTTGTGGACAAGGCCGATCTCCTTAGTATCAACAGATATCTAGCAACAAGCAGGACAAGCAAATCTACCTTTCTCTAAACATATTGTGATTCATTAATAAAAACTAAATAGGTGTTTAGACCCTACCTTAAGTCCAATGTTGGTTTTTGGCAGCCATGCTCTAACCGTCCGAAAGAGTTTCCTTTTAAGAAACTACAATTACAAATAAGCACACATCAAATAACACCTGCATAGCTAATATAATAAATCATGTTCATCAAGGTGATCAAGGAATCCACGAAATAAACCATAAAACACAGCTTATTGAAAAAAATAAACTTGATTGTATTAACTTTGAAATAGAAGAACTTTACAACATTTAGTGCCTTGTTGTACAAGCTCTTCCCAGGGTCCAAACAGGAATCTCCTCTACTTTGACAAGCCTCACTCTCTTCCAAATGATATCAAAAAGGTATGTAATCTCTCCTCTCAAAAGCTCAATTAGGAAGACTAAGTTCCAGCAACATTTCACCTCAAAAATATTCAGCTTTCAACCCCCTCAGTAACTAGCCCAATGCTTCATTTTATAGTGCAAAGGAAGGAGGTTACAGGTCCACCATTGAAGGGATAGAGTCCTCCTTCAAAGGGATAAGCTCCTCACATCAAGGGGTTAGATCCTTAAGGTATGGGATGCATGAACCTTTAAGGAGTGAACTTGCCACCTCAAGATTCCTTCTAGAAGCTTTCAGAAATGATTCAAAATGAGTTTTTAAGAATGTACTTGCGCCTTTTTAACTTTTACAGGGTTCTGCACCCATAACACAGAGACAGAGTGGTCAGGTGCGCAGGGGACATGACCAATAGGTGCGAGACCGCACGTAATGCTAAGAGAAAGTACGAAACCAGAGTTTTAGATATTTTTAAGGTCTTTCTCTTATTATCAAGGCTTGATATGAAGAACTGAGGTTTAAGACTTGCAAAGGAGGAAGGTATGAGTGATGACAGACTCACACTAATTGCAGAATGTTAAGGTGACAATTTTTGTGCAACAGATTGCCCCCTAAAGTGCGAAGTCTGTAACAGATGAGGATGGTTTTTGTCATCTAAGAAGAGTGAAGTAATTTATCATTTCAAGGATCAACCTGTAGACACCCTGGTCGGAACCTGTAAAAAACATTCAATGCAAAATATATATATATATATATATATGAACATATCATCGCTGAGGTAGGCATTCCCATACTCAAATCAAAGCTAACTAGAAAACTATCTAAACTGCTCTGATACAGGAATGATTTTGTAATACATCACAAGTATAGGCGTATGTAGACACAGTATGAGCGCAACCATCTATTTATGAATAGTCTACTGTATAATGAATAACAAAATTCCTCACAGCCTGGATGGTGGAAACTAGATCCAGGGTCTTGATTTCTACTTCCCAAACTAGTACGATTCTATCCATGTGAATGAATGTATCAAAGTCGAACATGGTAGAAACCACTTGATTACCAGTCAATGATGTGAACTATTAACAAGTGTGAGAGAAACCACCAGTGATGTCAATGGCCCTCAAAGTACTTAGTACAATCCATGAAATGTGAATAAAGGAGTCGATGTTGAACACATCACAGAATCCTTTGATCGAAGGTCAATTATGCAACCTATCGTCAAAGGCGAGAAACCTACCATTAGGGCATGTAGATTCCAAGGTACTGACGATTTCTAGATCATTTTTCTAGATAATGAGTTGGAGTCGATAGAAACTGATCTGTCGTAGGCAAGCCCACAACATGAAATCATAGATCAAGTTTTGAAGAAATATATTTGGCAAGGACTAACTCAGGGATGGTTAAGATGAATGACAGATATTTTGCAAATTAATGGTTTATTTGAACTGACCTCTTGAACACATAACAACAATGCAGATGGTTTGGTGACAATTGACCCAAAGCTAATACCTAGAAATAGGCTGAAGACTTTCAATATGGTTTGATTAACTGTTAGGCAAAGGATTTCCCAACCCAGGTGAACAAAACGTGTCGTGTTCAAGAGTGGTTAACTACTTTTCTAAACACAAATTATAACAAATAGGTTAATTTTTCTCTCTTTTCCCCCACCATTTCTAGCAAGTACCTCTTTATTTTTGACAAGCTTGAGGAGGATAACATTTGCTTGATTATAAGCTCATCCTTCGAATGAGTCCAATTTAGTTTAAAATTCGAACCCTAAGAAGAAGTGGTATGTTCTTGTTTAAAATTAAATAGGTCCTTTAGTGTTGAATTTTAATGAGTCCAGTATAGGAAAACCTCGGTGTTTTTCAATTTTAGGGAGTCAGAAGAAAAACTTAAGAAAACTCCATGGTTGTCCTTTTTCGTAAATTTGTG
>APFE030980352.1:0-18805 GCA_000404065.3 Pinus taeda
ATCTTTGTCCAAACTCTAATTGGAGAAGTGAGAACATGCTTTAGATATTTTCCTCCTCAGAGTATAGATAGTTTAGAAGTTCTTTACCAAAATTTTTTAAATAGGTGTGAGAAGAAAAGGAACCCCCTTCAAATTCTTTCTGAATATGAAAACCATAAAAGGGGACCAAATGAAATCGTTCAAAACTATTGTACTAGGTTTAACACTATATATAATGCAATACCAATTGACCCTACGCCTCCACCTAGATAATGCCATGCTAGACCTTACAAGGACCTATTTTCCTTTGATTCAAGCCAAGTTAAGTGCATAGGACCTATAAAAGATTTGTGTGTTTCCCTAGTGGAGTACCCTGCTAAGACCATACTTATGGACATAGTTGTTGCTGATATAGCACCTATGTATGGTATGCTATTGTCCAGATCTTGGGGTGCCAAACTCTAGGGATCTCTGCAACTTGACATGTTGTATGCTACCATATCAGTCTTTGGACATCTTAAGAAACTGTATAGAGAGACTCTGATGAAGTATGTAGTGAGTACCTAGGAGTACAAGGAAGTATTATTGATTGTTAATCAAAATTTGAGCATTTTTAATTTTTCTTTCATTCACTAAAACGCCAACAAGCCTTTAAAAATAGTATCAGAAGATTCATATCAGATCACTCTAATAGCATAATTATCATCATTCGAAAAGCTCCTATAAACATATTTCCTTATCCAATATTTCTGATATCTATTAAAAGTGATTTTGTTAAAAGGAAAAGTTAACTTGGCCACTTTCTTTTCAATTGAATACCTTAAGAAGTTGTTCGAACCACATAATGCAATGTCTCATATCGCATTTCACATATAGGAGGTTCTCAAATGAGCATACTTCAAATTTCTCCGATATCCTAAGTCAACAATTTCTGATAAATGAATTTGCCAATATTATGATATCCATAAAACTCCAGACTTGATATGAGATTCAAATTCAGTTTTAAAAGATATTGCACTCACTCATAAAATTGTAATTTCTGTTGAGGCACACGTTTAAAAGTTCTGATGTCTTGAATCTGATATTAAATTAAATCTATATAAGAAAACTATTGGGTGTGTTCTTCATCACATATCAACGTACCAACAATGTTACATCCATTACTCAAAACTTCCTATTTCTAATCTCTTATAAAATCCAAAGGCAGTCCTACCAATTAGCCACATCATCTATCACATTCCCCCATATCACAATAATAATATTGACATTTCCTTTTCCTAACTGCTCCAATATCTGATATGATTATTCTCTAATATCGCCATCGTTCCATTGCAATTTCCCATCACATATGCTCATATCACAATTCCGCTATCGCAACGCTAGTATCACATCATAAAAATCAAATGATGCCTTGCCTTGACATCCTCCAGTCTAATAAACTCTGGTATATGCCTCTTTGCCATTATGTTTTAACTATTTCATAACACTCGATCACATATCAAAAAAGGTAAATCTAGTAGCTTAACGATTAAGTATGGCAAAGAAACTTGCGATGCGTAAAATCCGATGAGGTGATGTCCTGTATAAAATACTTTAAGGCACTTTTAGGAAACCACTATGGTAATGAAGCAATTGATAAGAAATTTGGAACATGACTAAATCATTTTCAATTTCTATCATATTTAGGTTTTAGTATATCATTGAATATTTAATATGTGAAATTCAAGACCTTTCCATCTATAGTTCTATTTTACATTATCTTGGATTTGGTCTTGATGCTGAACAATTTATGAAAATCATGGAGTCGATATGAAACTTTTAATATTAAGATAAATCAATGTGATTCATTAAGAAGCATATCTTCATTCTTATTTCTTATGGATTTGGTTTATTTTTTATTCCTTGAACGCAAAACATTGCTATCTAATTTACTACTTGCTTTAGATTAGATTTAATAGATAAGGATTTTGGGTCAATAAAATTTTTTCAAGCTTTTAATTTTAATTAAAGGAAGAATTTATCCTTTGTTGGAAGAAAATGATACCTCTAAGGTAATATTAACTACAATTATCCAGTGGTAAGTTTCATGTACCCACTTTCATTTACTTTCATTTATTTAATTTTTTTTTTTGTGAACTTGGTAGTACTACTGCTATTTATATTATCTGTCCAAAATCAAATTTTCCATTTGTTCTAGGTGGCCTTACTTGTCCAAAGGAGACCAAGTAGCCACATGTTAGCATTAAAAGCTATCCAAAATTTGAATAAGTCCTTCTCTATAAGTCTAGTAGCATTATCTATACTATCTATACTGCAATTCAAGTTTAACAAGAAAAAACTATCCGTCATAAAATTTCAACAATATGTAGTTGGACCTTTGGTTCAGTCCTCATCCGAGGACATTACTGGGGCTGGCACTTTGGCACTAGAGCCCAACATCTTGCTACTCTTCATGTCTTGCAGTGTTTGTTCAATTCTCCCTAGTGCTAAGTTGTTTCGATAAGTTTGGATCTGGATTGCCGCTATCTCCCTAAGGAGTTCTGATTTGATGGGATCCTTCTCCTTGGTATCCTCCTTTACCTCATTTACCTCAGCTTGCTTCTTGTTCCATATTGAGAGTCATAACTTAGGCCACCACATTCATCATGACCTAGTATTGATGGATTTTCTATCTGAAGAGAGTGTGTCATCTGCAGGAGTTCACTGGGTCATGACTCATCTCCTCCCATTCCTCCATGGGAATGTCTTGGTTCATTATGTTGTCATTTACTTCTCGCTCCCAGCCAACTATTTGGGCTTGAACCTCCGGTGGGTTCCCTACCATGTAGGTGTCGATGAGGTTTTTCATGTGTTATTGTCGTATCTTTCTCCCTCTCTTTCTTTTCTCTCAGTTGGGGCCACTCATCCCCTCAACAATCTTTTTTCCTGTGTCTCTCCTACCCTTCCTCGTCACCTCTTTTCCATCTCTTGCCATGTTGTCTTCATAGTTGCTACTGTTTGCTTCTTTCTTGTTTCTAGCCTCCACTCTGTACTGGATATAGTTTGTGGTGAGACCTATCACATAACCATAAAAAGTATCAATTTGATGTTGTACATACATCCAAACAATTTTCCATTTACCTGTGCCATGTTTGGTATCCATTTTAAGGCCAGATCTAAGACTTTTTATGGTTCCTTTTGGCTTTCCCCAACTCGTCTCATGGTTTTGGGTTCTATTGGCCCTTTCTCCTTTTACCTTCGAGTCATTCTCTCTTCATCATCTGTCACTTAGACAGCGTGACAAAGGAATCCACATAGGACCGCCACTAGGGTGAACAAAATTACTATTATGTACTTCGTAGGGACGCTTGGCCATGGAGAATTTCTCTAGGGGTCTAAATAGTAGGACCCTGGCCCTATTCTTTGCCGCACCAGGTAAATTTCTTCTTTTTCGTCTTTTGTCTTTCCTCTTCATTCTATTAACTCTTTGTTTTTTCCCTGTGTTTTACTCAAGGAGTTCCCATTAGGGATCGCAAGGGCCACACTCTTTCACATTTCATTTCTTGAGATTATGTGGTGGAAACCTCTCCATTCTTGGTGCTTGCACCCTCCTCTACTAGTCGCAGGCACCACCTAGCTATAGCGAGCTTCCACATCCTAGTATCCTTACAAAGCTTTCTCATCTTTCCTCTAATTTCTCCTTTCTCTCTGAGCTCCATCTTTAGCCCCATGGTTTTCATTCTCATATCTATTCTCAAAAAATATATAATCTTCACCCATCCAGGGTTCCACGAATTCCAGTATTAATCCATACCAGAATCCCTACCTATCTTGGACACTTGTCCTAGTTTTCTGAAGAAAGGCATCCTAATTCTTAAAGGGTTCAGGGCCAGAATAACAACATACCGACTAACAAATCCAGATACACTGTTATCCCTAGGATGCGTTGTCGTTCCTCAACCACCTTTCTTCTCTCCTGCTCTCATTCTCTCCCTCTGCATGTAACTTCCTATTGACTGTTTCCCATTATGTTTTATTCTCCTTCTCATTCTGTCCTTGCACTTCTCTTCTGCCTATCCATTGAATTAACTCCCTACACTAGTCCCTACACTGTCACCTTGGAATGATGACCCTCCAACCTTTCTCATGCTATCTCTCACTAACCCTCACTTACTTCGAGCTTCTCTTGCCATGCATCCTCTTCCCTCATCCTACCACTTACTGCTGTCCTCCTACCCACATTCCTACTGCTCCCCATACCGTCCTTGATGTCTCATTTCCCACTTCCACTGGCCTGCTCTCAGGGTTTGTTCCTTCCCTACCCTTCCCCCTTTCTTGTCCCTCCACTTCCCACTCTTATATATATTATTTCACTCATGTGGAGTCTTCCTAACACTTCCCGGTCCCATCTCTATTGACCCACCTCCCCCACATTGCCACACACGGAATGGGGGTTCATTTATTCACTTTTGGTTTCAGTTTATGTTTTTAGTTTTTTATGATCTTAAACTCTAATTTTTATAGGTCTCCATGAAACTTTCATATGGCTGGCATTATGATACAAGTGTTATCCTTGATGGAAACTTACTCATAGGTCAATACAGTTTTGATGAAAGGCAACCCACAATGTTACATATCCATTCAGATGTAACAGGGCATTGGCACAGAAGAACAGGAAAATGGAACTAAAGTCTACTAATCAGAATGAATAAGTTGAATGTAAAGGATGGTGAAAAGTAGTGTAAGATGTATACGCAGGTCCACATTGTCAAAACAATGTATACATGCAAGTCCATAGATCAAAAAGCGCGTATATGTATACACACCCTCTCACAACAGGAAAAGCTCATGTAGGTTGGGAAGTAAAGGAATTTCAAGAGTAGAGAATACTAGGGGTCAATACCATGGTATTAGCCCACAATATTGAGTGGAGCAACGACTATTTGATCTCACCCAAGAATACCACGGGTCCTAAGTGGTTTTGTTCCAAGTAATTAGAAAGGCCTAAAACTATATAAGGAGGAGAAGATCATAAGACCAAAGTGTGCAAGTGAAAAGGGTTTCTAAGGAGTACTTCTATCTAAAGTATATTTTATGTTGCAGGGGCTATGTTGGTGATTTGATCTGAAATATTTTGTGTAACTTGAATTAAATATTGGATCAGGATCATGAGACTTGAAATGAATTATCATTGAATGATCTCATATTGGTTAGCTTAGATCTAATTGTGTACACCTATTTTTTGTTTTGAATGTCATGATATGGGTTTTTCTAAAGTCTGGAATAAGAACAAAATTATGAGTTAATATTTCCAGATCTATATGCTAGTTTGATTTGGCGAAGTTGCATATACACATTGGTTCGTCACTTCCAAGTAGTGTATGAAAAAGAAAGGTATGTTGTTCAAAGATGAATGATCTATTTGATATTCTTTCCATGACTAGCCCACGTATTTAAGTGGGGGGTTAGAAGGGGGGTAGAGCCCCCTTTTTTTTCCTTGATTGCATAGTGGAGGGGTGTAGGTAACCCCACTCTATGTGGTCTGGAGTAGCGCCTTGGAAAATTTTGTTTTTGGACCCTATATTAGGTTCGGCGGAACTACCTATGATTTTGTGCATGACTTTTCACATATGGTTTTGGAGGAGATGGTTTTCGCTCCATGGTTTTGGATGCGATGGTTTTTTGGTCCATGGTATTAGATGATTCATCATGTATAAATATATATTATAACATTAAAAGGAACATAATGAAAAATCTAGCTGGTAGTCCCGATTTTGGGATCCAGGGAAAAATCTCTGTGTATATGTGTTTTATGTGTTACGCTCTCACATTGTTTATTTTTTGTGTTTTAGAATTTGTATGCAGGTAATTTATGTATGGGGTTAAATCCTACATTTGGTATCAGAGCCATTCTGGCTTCAAGGGGACACCTTTGTTGCTGAGGGGTTTCACTCGTGCCTATGGTAGACCCTGTTTAGTGGGAGATCTGCGGGATCGATTCTGGTGGTGAAAGAATATGGCAAGCAGTGGAAAGATAGAGATCAAGAAATTTAATGGTTAGAGTTTTGAGTTATGGAAACTCAAGATGGAGGATCTGTTGGTGGATAAAGATTAGTGGATCACGCTAGATCTAGGTACTAAACCAATGGGAGTGTTTGATGAAGAATGGAAGAAGTTGGATCAGAAGGCAAAGACCACAATACGATTATGTGTCACAGATTGGGTATTGTTGAATGTATCAGGGGAAGCTATAGTGAAGGCTTTGTGGGAAAAGTTAGGGACTTTGAACCAATCTAAGTATCTGGTGAATAAATTGTTTGTATGGAAAAAGTTGTATAACCTAAGGATGAAGGATGGAGACCTCGTGATAGAGCATCTAAACGTATTTAATACTGTGGTAAGTTAGTTATTATTTGTTGATATTAAAATTTCATATGAGGATAAGTGCATCAGTTTGTTGTGTTCTGTGCTAGATTCATGTTATAGTTTGGTTATTGCAATAGGTAGTAATACAACTGCATTGCAATTTGATGAAATAGTATCATCCTTACAAATAGGGGAGATGAGACAAAAAAATATGGAGAGCAAGAATGGTGATTCCTTGTCCATACAAGGATGGTCCCATAATAGAAACAAAAATAATTCATCATGTGGGAGATCTAAATCTAGAGAGAGATCTAAATCTCCAAGAAAACCTATAAAGGTGGTGTGCTGGAAATGAGGAAAGGAAGGGCACTATAAAAGGGATTGTAAATCTAAAACTCCTGACAAAGGAAAGGGGTTTGATGATGCTCCTTCTACAAAGGCGAAAACCACCTTAGATGAAGGTGGGGATGTGTACTTGGCTTCTTCAAGTACACATGTAGATCATGAGACATGGTTGATTGACTCAAGTGCATCCTTTCACTTCACTCCCCATAGAGAGTGGTTCTACGTGTATGAGAAATATGATGGTGGTGATGTCTTCTTGGGGGATGACATGAAGGCTAGAATCGTTGGTCGTAGAAAAGTGAAGTTGAACTTGCAAGGTTGAAGGGTTAGAACACTTCCAGGTGTTCTTCATATTCCTCCATTGGCCAGAAATTTGATTTTCGTAAGCAAGCTAGATGATGTAGGTGTAAAAATAGTGTTCGAGAAGGATACTTGCAAAATGGTTTACGGAGAATTGGTATTGATGCTATGAGTTCAGATTAGAACTCTGTACAAAATGCAAGGTAGCACCATTATTGATGGGTGCAACAATTCTGTGGTTCCTGAAATTAGAGCTGAAAATATAGTGGTCTCTGGAGAGAAGACCATGTTGTGGCATCAAAGGCTTGGAAATATTGGAGAGAAGGGCCTTCAAATACTTCATGGTAAAGGTATGGAAGAAGGTATGAGTAATAGCTCTCTAGATTTTGATTTCTGCGAAAATTGTGTATATGGGAAGCAGAATCGGGTGAGTTTCCCATTTGGTGGTAAGAGGGTGAAACATATATTAGAGCTTGTGCACGGTGATGTGTTTGGACCTATGAAGGTTCGATCACTAGGTAAGTCTATGTATTATGTATCATTTATGAATGACTTCTCAAGGAATACATGGATATATTTCCTTAAGAAGAAATCTGAAGTCTTTGACATGTTTAAAGAATTTAATGCTCTAGTGGAAAACTAGATAGATAAGAAGATAAAGGTGTTGAGGACAGATAACAATGGAGAGTTTTTCAGTAAGGAATTTGAAGAATTCGATAAGAAGTGTGGTATAGCATGGAAAAAGACTACTCCATATACACCTTAGAAAAATGGAGTTGCAGAAAGAATGAACAAGACATTGATGGAAAGGGCAAGAAGCATGCTCAGTGATGCCGCGTTAGGACACAAATTTTGGGAAGAGGTAGTGGAAATTTCATGTTACCTGGTCAACAGATCACCCTCATCAACATTGGAAGATAAGACTCCACAAGGGTTATGGACTGGTAAGAAACCTTCTCTTTCACATCTGAGGGTATTTGGATGTGATGCATATGTACATGTTTCAGAGGAGAAAGCAACCAAGTTAGATACTAAATCTAAAAATTACATCTTTATTGGGTATAAGGATGGTTTAAAGGCTTATAAGCTTTGGATCCCTATAACAAGGAAGGTTGTGTACAACTAAGATGTGGTGTTTAGAGAGGTGAAAGATGCTATTAAACATTAAGTCCAACAAAAGGAACCTAAGGTGATAAAGTTTGAGGTGAAAGAGGAAGAATCAGACTCTACAACTGAGGAGTAATCAAAAGATGAAGAGCCACAAACTTCGGGTGTGAGAAGATCAATTTGAGAAAGAATAAAGCCAGAAAGGTATAATCCATATGCCTTATCTTCAAATTTTTCTTTATATATTATTGATGATGATCCCAGGTCTATGAAGGAAGTAGTATATTCAGAGGATGAAAAACTATAGAAAGAGGCCAATGAAGGAGCCTTTTGAAGACTTGGGATTGGATGAATATGGAGGACGGTTCTGCTTGGAGCCTGCAAGAGAAAGATTCAGGTGATATCATTCCTTGTTTTGCTTTAGTTATCTACAGTAAAGAAACATTTGTCTTGTTCTCGAAATCAATCTTCTTCATGCGTATGATGTTTTTATTATAGTTTGCATATGAATAGTTTTTTCAATTATATAACTAGCTACCTTTCAATATGCTATGAAGTTGATTTCTTTATGATGCCTGGTCGATATACTGTTATGCTTCTTTGAATTGGTTATTTTGCAGGTTGAAGGATGGAAAGGAAGTCGAAGAGGGATTGGACCCTGGCTGGATCTACCCAAACAAAGGACCCCCAGGTGCACCTCTCTTCATGTAGTTTTCTTATAATAGTATCATGGTTGTGCGGAATGCTTGTTTTTCATTGTAGATAACCCCTGCTCTGCTAGGGTATTGACCCAAAACCCTAGGGGACTTTGTCCCTCAACAAAATTCGTGACTTCGCTAGGGACAATAGTATTGTTGTTCCTAGTTTGGGTTAATTTAAGCCAATTAGGGCTCAGCCTTTGATTTTCCTGCTATAACTGAGTTGTCTGTTCTTATAGGAACTCAGACTCTAAGTCTGACCAGTTTTTTTAGACCCCTTTTTTTCTTTTTCTTGTGAACTATGATATACGCATATTTGCTAGGTTATAAAAGTGTATGTACACAAGTTTCCCCACATGAACCCACATATACGCAGGTTTCTTTGGGTTGAATCACATATACACGGAGCTGTGCATTGACACAGTCGCGTATAACCTAATTTTCGAAGTTTTTTGTAAATATTTCTTGTTCAGTAAATTTGTTTGCTGGTCTAAGTGTTTCCTGAGCAATCAAGTTTGGTTGTTCGTTTCTATTTTTACAGCAAGTTTCCGGTTTCGAATTCTCTCTGATTGTGGAAAGTTTTGGTCTTGTTTTGTTTTGTTGCAAGTTTCATCATTTGTGTTTGAGCACACGAGATTTCTCTTTGAGAATCTTGGCTATTCTACTCTTCCAGGGTAGAAATATTGGTTTCAATCTTTGTGGCGAACTTTATCTTTGTGACCTTCTTGCTTTGTGTCGAAACTACATCTTGTGACCATTTGCTTTTCTTGCTTTTGAAAGTTGTTGTGTGATGATTTTGAGATTTGTCTTTCTTGATCTTTTGATCATTGTCACCAAGCTCTTTTTTCTTCTTTTTGGTCATTGAGAGCATCTTGAAACACCTATTTTGTTGAGCTTTTGCCCATTTTGAGTTTATAACTTGCAAAATGTTTTTGTTGCCTATTCTTCACTCTCAAAGTTTTCTATAGTATTTGGAGCACTTTTGAAAAGTCTTTTGTTTTTTCTTTTGAAGAAAACTTCTTGAAAGCTTGGTTTTTGCTTTCTTTGGCCATGTTTTGACTTAGTTTCTTTTTGCAAGTGAAAGTGCATTTTTGTTTGTCTTGTGATTTTCTTTTAGTGTTTGGATGAAAATGAGCATTAACAACTTATATTCTATCTAAACATCTTAAGTTGCTAATTCGAAGTAATAAGCAAGTTACTTTCATTATTTGATTTAGAGTAGTCTTAAGTTTCGCATTAGCATATACTCATTGCATTAGGATAGTTTGTGCATCTTTTTAGGGCATCCATATTTTTGTTAACTTTTGTGAGTGTGAAGCTTGTTAAAAGAAAAGAATAAAAAAATATTGCTTGCTTAGAAGTTCCTTAGAACCTAGTAGAAATTTCTTTCATCGAAGAACGAAACGAGTGCATTTGCATATAGTTTGGTTTTTATTATTTCTTTTGCATCAAAGAACACCACAAGTTTCACTTTGGTTTATCCCTTGACTTAATAACAACCCATTTAAAAACAAGCGCTAACTAAAATATACTAGAACTTTTTATATTGTCAATTTAGACACACCAACAAGTTTTAAGATATGTAGGGCCTTGGATTAAGCGAGTGGAGAGAAAACTCTCCAAGGCCACTTTAAAATGTTAAACATAGAAGTCTAAATAGTGAGTGAAATCCAATAGCAATAGGGAGACCAAGAAAGCTCTGGATCTGGGAGCTAAACATGAGGGTTTTTGAAGATAAGGAAGAGAGATACCCCCTCTCCTACTTGTCAGATCTTACCTGAAGATTGTTCTGCCTAGCTTTTGACATGAGTTGGTAACCTTAGTTTCTTCTCCTAGGGATCTACACAGGTGACTGCGAAGGGTAATCCTGTGGCACCTGAGGTTGACGTTGTATCACTCTCAGCATTACTTCTAGAGGGCACCCATGTGAAGCTTGGGGGCTTGCACCGGCACAGGCTGTTGTTAGGAGGTCAACTTAACTTCCTCTATTACATTAGCTGGTAGGACTGGGCCGTCATTATCCCATACTGTCTTTGGAAGGCCCCTTACTTCACTTTCCCATATTTTGGTGTGCAGTCCTCATCACCCAAAGCGAAAATACTTGAAAGTTCTTTGACTGGCTCACTTCCTTTAGGGACTTTATAGTTGAGTTCTCTTTTCTCCTCGTATATAGTTGGCTTTAGGTATTTTTGTCTAGTCACTTTTTGGACTTTGTATTCTGAGTGACTAACTTACCACTCCATTGATATTGAAAGGCTTTCGGTCATTCTTTTGGAAGTTGCGGAGTTGCCTCCTCAAAGTAAAAGGTCTTTATTGTGTGTCTATCTTCCTTTAAAATTCATTTCTACATTCCTGTAAGGGAAGGGTCTGTGAATCAGTTACAGATGGCCAATATTCTTGTGGAAACCAAGCAAGGTACCCTCCCAAAAGGGGATCCTTGTGCTTTTCCTTTCTTTGGAAATGTTGGGACTCCCTTGATGGCCACCTTGAATATTTCTGGATTGAATGTTGGACTACTAGTTTGGCTGTGGTCAACGCTAAATATTCCAAATGCTCTTGAAGCTTCTCAGATTAATGCTTTATTTTAGGGGCATCACATGGATGCTAATTGTTCATATTCTTTCAAAGAGAAATCTAAGATTCCTTTTTCTCCTCCTTCTTATAACAAGAAATATAAAAAGAGGAGAAAGAGGAAGTCAAAGAAGAAGAATAATTCTATCCATTCATCTTCAACGTCTACTAGTCATGTTGGAGATGAGCCTTCAACAACAACAAGTCATGCTAGGGGCACAAGTCTAGTCACTGCAAGTCATACTAGCACTTCATCATTAACCTCTACTAGTCATGTTGAAGATGAGTCTTCAACCATTGCATGTCATGTTGGGGGCATAAATCTAGTCACTGCAAGTCATACTAGTAAAGAGTCACCAACCTCTACAATTCATGTTCAGGACTCTCTACAAACCACTACTAGTCATGTTGGTGGAATGGAGGTTGATAAAAAACTTGGACATAGAAAATTTTAAACCTAAGTTCCCTTGTAAGATATGCAAGGGAGACCATCTTACCCATTTATGCCCTGGTATTCTAGAGGTACAAAAGATATGGTCCGAGTTTGAAAGTACTTCTACTCTTAGATCTGATATGGTTTCTCATCAGTCCCATCAACCATTGGCTGATAATGTGGTTTAGGCAGTGAAATCGTTGGTTGATTACACTCTTCTTTTGGGGGGTGAAGTTCCTAGAAAAAGAGTCTATTTGATCCCTAGTACAGAGTCTTCTAGTATAGGGGGCATTCTGGTTTCTTTGAATGTTCACCCTCCAAGTTCTAGGAGTGTTTCCTTTGATTGGGATAGTCTTGCCGAGCCTCGTCTTCCTTTCGTTGCATCTTTCCAAATAAAGGTCAAGGTTAATTCCACAAATTTCTATCGATGCATGGTGGATGAAGGATCCTCTACAAGTACTATATCCTCTTTGACTTGGAAAGCTTTGGGTTCCCCAAAGTTGTTGACAGCTCAGAGTCAGTTGTTAGCCTATGGTAGAAGACCTGGTGAATCTATGGGTGTTCTTCCTCAACTGCCTATTACTTTAGGTGGGAAAACTATCTTAATTGATATGATGGTGGTTGATAACCCTTTGGACTTTAATATGCTACTTGGGTGTGATTATATCTATGCTATGAATGCTGTGGTGTCTTCACTCTATCGAGTGATGCGATTTCCTCATAAAGGAAATATGGTCACTATTGATCAACTTGCATCTAATAATCACCACCCTAATTTGACCTTACTGCAGAATACCCCTTGGTTTGTTCCAAGTGTTCAAGTAGACTCTACCCTGCCTAAGGTGAATTAAGTGGTGTTGAATCCTCAATTACTTCTAAGAAGGATCCTTTGACCTATTATTCTCCTTCTTGGGAATTGGTCCCAGTAGTTGATCGAGAGATTCTTCTTATAGGGACATGGGACCCCTTAATTCCCTCTTTTGATCCTTGCAGTTCTCATGATTTCTCAGAACTTGATTTTCCTTCACAGGAGGAACTCTTTGAAGCCATAAATTTTGACTACTAAAGGAGTCCTTGGTCTGAGCCCTAGAGGGGGTTTGTCCAGAAGAACTATTATGTGTAAGCCGCAAGGTTGCATGGTTCCCTGTACCATATTGTTTATATAAGGTGTGGATTTTCAAGTTTTGTATTCTATAACACAAGATTTTATATGAAGTTTATATGTGGGATGTATTAACTTCTTGTTTAGTGTTCCTATTTATGTATACAGAACTTGGAAGATTTCTCCTTTGGAATTTTTTATGGTTGGTCTGTTCTGAGAGGTAATGGTTCTTGAAACTGGCATATACGTTAGGTTTTTCTACTTGCATTGTGCACTTATCAATTTCCTTTCCCATTTTTGCCTTAGGATCAACCCCACCAAGTTATGTTGCAGAACCTTCTCATTGCTTAGAAGTATCATGACTTGTGTGGTAGAGCCTACCTTATCATGGGTGCCCAAGATAGTACCTTGTTGTCACTTGGAACTCATGTTGATTTTCGTCGCTAGGCTGGGGAGTCATATTTAGTCCCGCCATGACTTATGTGCTAAAGACTCATTCCTCTTTGCTTCTTTACTTCGTTATGGCCCTATACCCTAGAGGCTCCTTCATGTTGAGTTGTACTACTGCATTGCATTTTGACAATTTGCACCTTTTGGCCTTGAGCGGGATCCACTTGGACTCATGTTTAAACCAAATTTTGACCATGACATCTGCAACATCAAACTTGCATCCCCTTGACTTTTGCAACTTGACACACCTTGACCCATGGAAGGAACACACCTTTGAGTGTCTTTGACCAGTTTTCGCCTCCTTGCATTGAGCATAGGATTGTTCTAATCCCAGGATTAGATCATCTGTTTCACCAACACTTGTTCTTTCCACTGTACTATAGCATTCTTTTATTCTTTTTCTAGCTTAAGGAAAAGGACAAAAAATATATATATTCCAAAAAGAGCAGAAATGGAACAATATTTCCACTTATTGTTGGCAGCTAGAGTCAGTGGTGTCGCCCTTGAACAAAGCACTCAAAAAAAAGTTTCCTCCATTTGGACGGGATTTAATTTGACTTAGGTATAAGTTAACCTTGTTATTGAGTCAATTCTCCCCTGATTGGTTATCTCTTCCAATCATATGGAGGGTTCGTTTATGCCTCCTGCATGACAAACGTATACAGAGTCATCATATGCTGCCACATAGTCACATTGAGTCATAATTTTGTTCAAGGGAAGTTAGCCTGAGTCGGCCTCCCTGCGGTGTCTCTTGACTCATTTTTTAGTCGACCATCCCTCGTTGTCAGTGTCTTGTCTATCATCACATAAGTTTTATTGGTCCTTTACTCGTGCCGGTTTGAGAAGGTCTCCATTGACTTCTTGCTGGCGGGTCTTGTCCTTATTGACGTTGACATCTTGCTCTGAGGACAGGCGTAGGGCCACACCATGGCCCTATTTTCATTATTGATATGTCACTTTGACACAACTTACACTATCACACATTAGGATTCATGTAGTACCTTGGTTTCCATTTGACCCTATTGGTGGATACCTTGCCTCTGGGTCAAATTTCATCATTGGTTGGTTCAGAGGCTTTTTGTCATCTTCTAGCCACATCTTGTGTATGCCGGAAACGTGCTTCGATTGGGTTACTACATCTTTTTTGTCTGATTCCTTCCACATTATTGGCCTACGGGTTACACTCGCACTAGATTGATGAAGGATGCCTTAATGCCTTCCTTCTAGTGGATCTTTCCCTATCGACTACGACCCAATGTTTTAGGACAAGGATCTAGAGTCCATTTGGCAGTACCTTGGGGTTGGCAGTCATTAGTGGTAGATCCTTCACCATCGAAAGTGGGAAACCATCATTGTCTTCTGATTGATAGATTCTTATAGGTGTTCGACTCGAGCTCATCTATTCACACATGTTAGATTGTACTAGGTACCTTGATGCTCATTATCATTATCGGTGAATAGTCTTGCGTTTGTTAATGGTATACATCAATGACTGGTAATCAAATGATTTCTCACGTGGTTGTCTTCAGATCATTTATTCCCATGGTGTAGAAATGTATTGTGTCAGTTAGTGAAGACCTCGGGTTGCATCAACATTCATTGGTTCACTTGACAATTGGTCCTGTTGCTACTAATTGATATCACTCCACCTTATATGTTGCAGTCATCCATGGCGGCATTCTATATGCTGGCACTTGAGTTTGCAGTGTAGTACCATATTACTCCATCATGTTTATTTCATACTTTTGGGATCAGTCTTTGATATCAGTGATCAGATTCATCCTTCAGCATCATTGACATTCTTATATGTGATATTCAGACATGTACTTGTTCGATCACAATTAGATGATCCATTCTTCTATAATTATATACTTAGTGGATCTACTTTTACTTGATATGTAGACATGATTTACTTTCTCTGAGCATGGGTATGCCCACCTCAGATAATGTTTCTTTCTGATCTCCTTTTGCAGATTGGAAGGCTGAACTCTGGTGAAGTCCTTCTCAGTTTTTTGATAGGTTTCCTTTCCTTGTACTTAATACATTTCGGCCATCATGTACCCCTTCTGACCTCATATATTAGGGGGCATATGTTATAGCTCCAAATCTCACTCTCGATGTTTGTGATGCTGTACTCATTTCCCAGGGCAACCCCTCCTTCCAGACCTGGTCCAAATACTTAAAAAACAATGTTTTACTCCCTATTCACGACATTTCCCTGAGCTAAACACGTGTGTACATGGGTCTATGTATACCCAACCCGTATATATGTCTTGAAACACTTAAAAAAAATTAAATCTCCTTAATTTCAAGCGGAGATCACAAGTTTTACGTGTTTATTACCTATTAGTGCCCGTGGCCCAACTGTTCCCAACGAATTTCCAACTAGAAAGCTACTTTGGGAGAAGTATAAAAGGCTTCAATGGGAAGGCCTAAAGGAAGAGAGACTAGAGAGAAAAATCACTCTGCTGAGATTATCCCTGATCAGGTCTGAAGATCCTTGTGCTTCCGACACTTCGCCCATTACAGGAAACACTTGTTTCCTTGAGTTATGATGTCTTTTCATTAGTTGAGATATCCTTGTGTGAGTCACGGAAGGAGCCTTTTGAAGACTTGGGATTGGACGAATCTGGAGGACAGTTCCACTTAGAGCTTGCAAGAGAAATATTTAGGTGATATCATTTCTTGTTTTATCACTTCTAATTAGCCACTTAAGATTTTTAGATAGAATATAAGTTGCTAATGCTCAATTTTGTCAAATACTAAAAGCAAATTGCAAGACAAACAAAAATGCAATTTCACTCGGAAAAATAAACTAAATCAAAACAAGGCCAAAAAAAGCAAAGACCAAGTTTTCAAGAAGTTTTCTTCAAAAGTAAGAAAAGAAAGACTCTTCAAAAGTGCTCCAAATACTATAGAAAACTTTGAGACTGAAGAATAGGCAACAAAAACACTTTGCATGTTATCAACTCAAAATGGGCGAAAACTCAACAAAATAGGTGTCTCAAGATGCTCTCAATGACCAAAAAGCAGCAAAAAGAGCTTGGTGACAATGATCAAAAGATCAAGAAAGACAACTCTCAAAATCATCACACAACAACTTTCAAAAGCAAGAAAAGAAAATGGTCACAAGATGCAGTTTTGAGACAAAGCAAGAAGGTCACAAATATAAAGTTCACCACAAAGATTGAAACCAATATTTCTACCCTGGAAGAGAAGAAAATCCAAGATTCTCAAAGAGAAATATCATGTGCTTGAACACAAATGATGACACTTGCAACAAAACAATACAAGACCAAAATTTTCCACAATCGGAGAGAATTTGAAAATAGAAGCTTGCTGTAAAAATAGAAACTGACAACCAAACTTAATTTCTTAGGAAATGCTCAGACCAGCAAAAAATTTTACTGAACAAGAAAGATCTGCAAAAATCTTGGAAAATTAGGGTATACTCGACTTTGTCAATGCAAAACTGCATGTATATGCAATTCATCCCAAAGAAACCTACGTATACGCGGGTTCTATGGGGAAACTTGCATACATATGCTTCTATAACCTGGAAAAAATGTGTATATAAAAGTTCACAAGAAAAATAAAAAAAAGGGTCTAAAAAAACTAATTAGACTTAGAGTCTGAGTTCCTATAAGAACAAACAACTCAGTTATAACAAATCAAAGGTTGAGCCTTGATTAGCTTAAATTAACCCAAACTAGGAACAACAACACTGTTGTCCCTAGTGGAGTCGCCAATTCTGTTGAGGGACAAAGTCCCCTATGGTTTTGGGTCAATACCCTAGCAGAGCGGGGATTATCTACAATGAAAAACAAACATTCTACATAGCCTTGATACTAATATAAGTAAACTACATGAAGAGAGGTGCACCTGGGGGTCCTTCATTCTAATAGATCCAGCCAAGGTCCAAACCCTCATGGAGTTCCTTTCCATCCTTCAACCTGCAAAATAACCAATTCAAATAAGCATAGCAATATATGGACCAAGCATCATAAAGAAATCAGCTTCATAGCATATTGAAAGGTAGTTAGTTATATGATTGAAACAACTATTCATATGCAAACTATAATAACATCATAAGTGTTAACACCCAGGTTGTTCTCTTTGACTCCAAAGAGAATACGGCCGGGGTAACCACTAACCAATCTTTAGGCTACAACTTCTAGCCTAGCTGTAGTCAGAGAGGGCTCTCTCTAATAGGTTTTGTCACTGCTTTCAGTGAAGGTTTTAGGCTAGTTATGGAGTGAATGTTTTGATTGTTTTGTATGTTTGGTTGGGAGGATGCTTCTGGTTTCTTTAAAGTATATCAACAGGTAAGATTAATCCATTGGGAAATGGGGTCTAGGACTGTTTTCTGTTGGAATCTTGAGTTTGGTGAGGGGAAAAGCTACAGGGCCTGTGTGTATATCATAAAACAAACTGTAAATAGATAGAATGAGGTGAAGACAACCGTCAAAGAGCAGTTAAGAATTCTTTACTTAGGCTGAATATTACGAAGAGGCTTGTGATTTAGGAGCAATTGCTTGAATTCCTAAACAACAACATACTGTGATGACATAGTATTAAAGGTAGCAGCGAAGAATTACTCTTTAAATACTGTATCAGAAGAAAACATACAAGATAGTTTAGATTGAGTTCAGGGTAGACATTGACTAAATCCTAAGACTATTCTTTCTCTTCACTACCTAGATTTGCAAACATACAGAAAGATATGGAAAACATATGAAATAACAGTGATTACAGGTGAAATAAAGAGCTATGAGGAAGACTTATTGAACCATGAAATACACTGGAATCCTTCCACTTTGAGCCACACACCCTCAAGAGATCAATAGACAAACATCTTTGAAGAAATCCCACTGCCTTTGTATTAAACTGTCTGAAAGTTTACAATCTTAGAGTTACAGAGAAAATAACAGGAGAGTTTCTTACATTCGGAGTCCAACCCTTCTAAAAAAACGCGAGGGTGAATATATAGAGTTTACATACAAAAATATCTCAGGAATGGAGTCATCTGAGAGGAAAATATCTCTTACACTTGTATAGAGAAAGTAGATGAGAAGTTATTACAAGTGTAAATGTCTCTTAAAAGCTATTAACTCCTGTCAGGACGAATTTTTGACCTTTGAGTACTACGGAGTTAACTGCGCGGCTTTTTCATAAATGAAGCATTGAAGTGCTTTGTTACTTCTGATTTTCTGTATCTTTCTTGGCCCTGCCACCTGTACCTGCTGATGTTGCTGCTGATGCCGAGTACCTGTGCTGAGTTGGCTTAGTGTCTTTATGCTTGTTGTCATGGCTTTGTCCACCTGTAGATACAATGTAGACTGTATTGCTGCAAAAATGTCTTGATTCCTTAGCCTTGGTTCAAAAGTAGCTTTATCAGGTCCTGCCAAGTATTTGGAGGAGGAAGCTGGTGCCTCAAAATTGACCCTATGGTCTCATCAACTTCTGTGTACTTAT
>APFE030980356.1:19733-76243 GCA_000404065.3 Pinus taeda
GTGGAGCCATTTATTTATGTTTAATGTGTGAATAACTTATTATGTGATATGTTGTTCACAACTGTTTTGCCTAACTTTTTATGCAAAGTGGTTCATCTTAATTGATTTCCATCCTTATAATCGCTGAATGATCTTTATTACCAGTTATTATATGAAATCTCTTTAGATCGCATAATAGAAGAATTACATCCCGGGTTAGCATAGATTAGATGTGTCGTTTTCATTAGATTACAATAGCATAGAGGTAAATTAAAGTAGTTTAGATAGGAACTTTTAGATCTGCAACATCTGATCCTGCACATACACACACATACCCTTAGATTGGGAAAATGGTCCCATTATCCCCAGTTGGACCCACTATACCAAATGGATAAGGAGTTGTAAACCAAGGTCTGGACCGGGCGGTTATCCCCCTTGTTGTCGACCCGATTTTCAGGGCTTCAACATATTTGGCACTAGAAGGAGGGCCTGAACTATGAATGGCACCTAAATCAAAATATAAATACCATTCTGAGAGTAAATCGCCCTCATCATCTCCCCCGACTTGCCAAGTACGTCTGAATCTAGAGTCAGAAGTCGCTCGAGTATCAACCACTGCTATGCACTCTAATATTTCAGACCGATCCACCATTGAACCTCCTGAAGTTGAATCTCTGATTCCCAAACTCCAGGGATTTTTCATTTCTCCTCAGAGGTCTAATAAATCTCAAAGTAGTGTGACTTCGCAGTACAATCCTGCTCAACCCCTAACCAGGTTAAAGAGTGAAAAATTTGGCATTCAGCCAATTGAGTTGCCTCTTCCCACCAAGAAAAGAGTGAGGAAATTACCACAAGATTCTAAGAGTGGGACTCTTTCGTCTACATCATCCATTTCAACTACCCCACCACGAAGTCAACCACCCACACCTCCATTCCAAACCATCACCCATTCGTCTATCGGAACTACCACAACCCCTCTTCAATCATCTACGATCATAGTATCCTTATCTTCCTAGCCACAGGGATCATCTTCTGCACTTTCCTTTACTAGCAGCTCAACGATGGCCCAGTCTCCATGGAACAACCCTGGAAAAATTTTAATGCCTACCCCCTTGAGTCCAATACCGGCACATCCTGAGAAATGGCTACCCAAATTCAATCCAGAAGCAGGCATGCTAGCGGAAGAACACATAAACAGCTTCATGCTTTCTATCAATCTCAACGGAGTTACTAATGAAGACGTTGTTGTTCAGCTTTTTCCCTATACACTGCAAGGGACATCCGGGTCGTGGTACTTTTCACTACCCTCTGGGTCTATCACAAGTTGGGATATCTTCCAGAATCAATTCCTTACCAAGTTCAGTGATGACAGATCACTGGAAATGTTAATCAATGACCTATCCAATCTTAAAGCCGAAGCTAAAAGGCCTATCAAATATTTCAATTTACAGTTCAATAAAATTCTCAACAAAATTCCCACTGCTTCCCAACCCAGCGAAGAAGTACGATGCAAATGGTATATTACTTCCCTACCATCAAACACAACAATCTTCATGGATAGGGCAAATAAAACAACCTTAGTTGAAAACATGACAAAGGCGATAACAGTAGAGAAACGCGTAATAGCCCTGGAAAAAAGATCTGCAATAGAGGAACGCAAATCTAAAAAAATCACCTTCAAAGAAGACCCAAAAAAGAAACAAGCAAAAGATCCTTTTGATTTGGAAGGATTGCAGAAAGTTTTGAAGACCATGTCTAATGAGATGGTTGAAATAAAGAAAAAGTAGTAGAAGCTTCTTCAAAAAAGCCCTACAGAGCTTTTAAAATAGGTCCTTCGATGGATGCAAAACCACCCAATGCCATTTCAAATGTTGAATCCGAGGAAGAGGAAGAAGAGGAAAGTGCCACTGAAGATCAGACTGATGACGAAGAAGTTGTGGAATTACAAGGAATGTGGGATTTCATCCTCCCACAAGAAGAAGATCAAGAAGTATTTCTAGTTAGCACACGAAGCAGAAATCAACTTGATCCTCCCCAAACTACCTCTAAGCAGAAAAGCGCAAGCCCTGCAACAAAATATAAAGTCGCAACAAAGAAAACGACCACTAAAGTGACCCAATCTAGCCCGGTCCAAGCAGATCAAACAACTCCATCAAAAACACTGATAGTGTCGGATGAAATGGAATACAATATCATTGATGACATGAAAAAGACTAGGGCTAATATTACCCTTTACGAATTGAGCAAATTGAAACATCAACAGAAGATAATGATGAAAGAAATACATGCCGTGCCTATTTCATCCTTGCCTACTACTGTACTCTCTCAAGCTGCTCACAACATGGGAGGACCTCCAACTAGCGCAATCAATAAGATTGATCCAAACGACATCGCCTTAATTGGAGGAAGATCAAGATCTCATACTCCCCCGTTTCTTCTCACTTATGAAATTTTCAATAAAAATGTGCACAATTGTTTGGTAGATTCCGGTCCTTCATCGAATATCTTACCCAGATCAGTATGTGCCAAGTTGAATGTTCAACCACAAAAATCTGCAGTACGCATAGTTCAACTTGATCGATATCAAGTCCAAGTGATTGGTGAACTTAATCAAGTAACCATAAGATTGTCATCCAACCCGAAGATATCTCAGGTTATTGACATTCTAGTGGCTGATATCCCAGAATTCTATCACCTAATTCTTAGCAGAGATTGGTCTGAAAAACTCCATGGATACTTCGCAACCGACTGGTCCCACATGTGGTTACCCTACAACGGTAAACCAAATCAAATAAAGGTTGAACGAGAGTTACACCAGAAGTACATAGTAACGGAATTAGAGGGAGAAAATGAAATAGTAGCGTATAATAACAGTATCATAGGCAATTACTCGGTAGATTATTTTCTCGGCAATTTCAATGCTCACACATCACCCTACTTGGAAAATGCAGTTTTGTCCCAAGTTGAAAAATTTTCCCAAACTGATAGTTCAAAGTGTGTTAATTTTTTAGATAAACCTGTAAATACATCTTTGTTTTGGAAATTATATTTTGATGGCTCTAAACCTAAGGAAGGAGCAGGAGCAGGATGCGTTCTGATTAGTCCAGAAGGAAATAAGACCATGCTTACGTGCAGATTCGAATTCGATTGCACAAACAATACAGTAGAATACGAGGCCTTGGTGAAAGGCCTGTACAAAGCAATCGGGTTGAACGCCAAGTATCTTCAAGTCTTCGGAGACTCTGAGATTGTCGTCAAACAGGTACGTAACACTATACATTGCTTATCAAGTCATTTAAAACACTATCAATCTTTAGTACAAGATTTGACTGAGCATTTCATAGCATTTAATATTTCTTCAATCCCAACACTCCAAAACGCGAGCGCAGACCTTTTGGCTAACGTAGCCTCTAAGCTTATTCCCTCCGAAGATTTTAGTCCAGATAGATTCTCAATAGAATTAATCTTTAGACTATCCATCCCTGACAACATTACAAATTGGAGAGTATTCAATGATGATCCTGATATTGTAAATTTCCTCACTTCCGAAGGATCCTACTCCAATCAAATAATTGACGAAGACCATCATGATCGACAAATACAACAAAATAGCATTGATAATGCTATACCTAAATCGGTAGTTAAGTTAGAAGACTTATACGATTTGAAAAATCGGTTTAAAAGGTCTACCAATTCAAAGCTCTACAGTCCCACCTTGAACTATGAATTAGTTAACCTAGGAACCGATGATAAACCACAAAACGTTAACCTAGGCCTCGGCCTAGCCCCTGAAGAAAAACTAGAGTATATTCATCTTTTGAGACAATATAAAAATGTTTTTGCCTAGAATTATGATGAACTGAAGACATACGACACTTCTATCATTCAACATACTATCCCTATGATCAATAACGAAAAACATGTCCAACAAAAACTAAGAAAGATCCACCCCAATTTAGAAAATCAGATAAAAACTGAGCTAAATAAGTTATTAAAAGCCAGAATAATTTTCCCCGTCAGAAATTCCAAATGGGTCTCCAATATGGTACCCGTTAGAAAGAAAAATGGAGATATTAGAATATGTATCGATTTTCACAATCTTAACCAAGCCTGTCAAAAAGACAATTTTCCTCTTCCACCGATGGAACAAATACTACAGGCAGTAGCAGGTTCAGAACTGATGACTTTCTTGGATGGATTTTCAGAATATAATCAAGTGCTGGTACGTCCTGATGATCAGTTGAAAACCACATTTAGAACTAAATGGGGCACATACGCATATCGGAAGATGTCATTTGGTTTGATTAATGCTGACGCTACATTTCAGAGAGCCATGGACATTGCATTCAAGGGTTTAGTCAATAAATCTGTAATAATTTATTTGGATGATATAACAATGTACTCCAAGAAGTGAAGCGACCATCTCAAAGACTTAAAACAAATCTTTCAACGATGTTTAAGGTATGGAATCTCACTTAACCCAAAGAAATCTTTTTTCGCATTAAGTGAAGGAAAGCTTCTAGGATTCATAGTGTCAAAATCTGGTATTCACATTGATCTTGACAGAATCAAAGAAATTTATGAAATATCCCTACCTCATAATAAAAAGGCCATGTAATATTTCCTTGGTCAAATCAATTTTGTAAAGAGATTCGTCCCATATTTTTCACGAATTATGTCTCCTTTGCAAAACATGATTAAAAAGAGTTAAAATTTTAAATGGGGTCAAGATGAACATGAAGCATTCAACCTGATCAAACAAGCTATTATTAATGCTCCATCTTTAGCAACCCTAAATTTTTCAGAATCTTTTATTTTATACACATTTGCCTCAGAGAAATCATATGCCGTGATTCTGACTCAAGCAAATCAAGAAAAAGCAGAGGCCCCAATTGCGTTTTTTAGCTCAAATTTACAAGGTGCTGAACTCAATTATCCAGACGTGGAGAAACAGGCCTATGTTGTTTTCAAAGTAATCAAATATTTCAGACTTTTCTTACTTAAAACTTGTACTAAGATCATAGTACCGTTTCTGATGGTAAGAAACCTTCTAGTATAGAAGGATGTGGGTGAGAAAAGGGCCAATTGGATCACTGCTTTAACGGAATACGACCTTGAAATCAAACCAGCAAACATAGTAAGAGGTCAAGGCTTCTGCAAAATGTTAGCTGGAGCATCGCAAATTTCTGAAAATTCGTCTGAAGAGGTACAAATCTATGAGGTAAGCCTAAACGATGCAGAATCATTGTATGCTGACATCATTTATTTTCTTAAGAACGGGTATGCTCCATCACACCTGGACCACACTAAGAAAAGAGCTCTGAGGTTGAAAGCTAAACAATATCAGCTCATAAATGATATTATTTTTAGAAAGAATTATGATTATGTTCTTCGTAGATGTCTTGAAAAAACTGAAGCTGAAAAAGTTTTGCAGGAACTCCACGACGGACCAGCAGGCAGACACTATGCTGGAGACGCTACTGTGCATGAAATCTTACGTGCAGGATATTACTGGCCTACGCTGTTCAAAGACTCACACAGTTACGTAAGGAAATGTCAAGTCTGCCAAACTACTGCCGCAAGACAAAAGAAACCGTCACTGCCACTACAGCCGGTAAACATCGAACAACCATTAACTCAGTGGGGCTTGGACATAATAGGTGAGATCGTTCCTCACTCTTCTAAGCAACATAGATACATCCTCACGGCAACAGATTATTTTACTAAATGGGTAGAAGCAGTTCCTCTCATGGCAGCCAATTTTGAAAATATTATTGAATTCATAGATCAATTTATAATCACTAGATTTGGATTGCCATTGGCTTTAATATTTGATAATGCATCATACTTTTCTGGAAATACAATGACTGAATTTGCACTTAAAAGAGGGTTCAAACTAAAATATTCGGCCAATTACTATCCGCAAGGTAATGGGTTAGCTGAGTCGACAAATAAAAACCTAATCAAGATTATTAAAAGAACAGTTGACCAGAACCAAAAGAATTGGCATAAAGCTTTGGTAAATGCTTTATGGGTAGATAGAATAACAAAAAAAGCTTCGATTGGCACTTCTCCCTTTAATTTAGTTTATGGGAAAGAAGTAGTTCTTCCAACTCACTTAGTCATTCCCTCCTTGTCTTTAATACAATACATTGATGAAGTACCTACTTCCTCCATACAACTAAGACAAATGGAAATAATTAAATTAGAAGAACAACGAGAACAAGCTAAGAAAACCCATGCTCATCATTAAGCGCTAATAAAATCCTCTTTTGATTCAAACATAATGACCAGATTTTTTTTTCAAATGGGAGATTTAGTTTTAAAATGGGATAAGGCACATGAAGAAAAAGGCAAACATACGAAATTTCAAAAGATGTGGCTTGGTCCTTTTCATATTGTTGAAGTCATAGGTCCATCAAAATTTATCTTATAGGATTTAGTAGGTAGAGGGAATGATTTGCCTGTTTATGGACAAATCCTTAAAATATATTTTCCATAGAAGATTATTCTTCTATTTTGTAGAATAGTTTGATTTTTCTTTTCTTTTTTCATAAATAAAACCAATTGTAAATGGTTGCAATAGGTATTCACGGAAAAGATACCAATTCTCTTTAATATTTTTGAGCTTTCCACTTGTATAAATGGCAAAATTTCTTTTTAGAATCTGATCTTTATTATTGACAGATAATAGTTAAAAAAAAAAAAAAAACTTTAGCCTAGATATGATACTAGTTTCAACTTCAAAAATTTGACGAAAGCAACCTTTAGCAAAGAAATTGTTTTATATCAGTACAATGAAAGGTATCAATAACAAAATAAATATTCTCTGTAAAACAACTATTTTCAAACTCTATTATTGTTGTCCAGAGCTTTCTTAAGGAAAACAATGACTTCCTCCATGCTAGAGAAAATCGCAGCATTCAGAGGAACAATCCATGAATACACTTTATCTTAAAGAATAAGAGGTCTCATCACGAGTCGGCTTATCATGATCACAGATATTATAACTTGCTGACTTTGCCAATATTGTCCATCAAAACAGGGCAATGACTCAAGATTGTTGAAATGAAAAGACAAGGGGTCTCATCACGAGCCAGCTTGTTCAGCAAGAATATAAATCAAGTGAATGACTGTGTCATAATTTGGCTACCAAACCAAGACATTTTTCTTTAAGAATAAAAAAGAAAAAATCAAAGAAAAAGTGTCAATGTGGGTTTTTCTTTGAAATTTGTAGATCACCTTAAGTAGGATAAAGGATTATTGCTGGATAACAGGCAACCCTGTCGAGGCTATGGACGTTGCTGGCAGCAGAGGCTCTACCTATGACAAACGAGCATATTTTAAAAAACTGGTACACAGAGAAGACCTTATTTTGTCTTTACAAGACCAAGTAATGGCTGATGTAATTACAAGGACAAGCCTGAGGAAACAAACAATTAGAATAAAGGAGGTTGAAACAAAATATCATTGATAGAATAAGGCATAATGTACTCTATATGTCCATAACAAAATTTAGATTCATGAAAATTTTTCTGTTTTGGAAGCTAAGATTCAATAAGAAAAGCAGAGATAACTGGTTCTTCCAAGTGAATCGCCATTGTTGTGGCCACCAACAACCCCCCTCCTTCTTTAGTATTAGCAATAACATAAAACAAGTGGGGACCCTTAGTAAAAAATTCATTTTTTTTTTTTTGTATTTTACTCCTTAAAAATACATCGCATTGCGAGAAGAAACTAGAACATTTAATTATGAGCACAATAAAAAACTGCGAAAAAGCAACGCGAAATTCATCGCATCGCATGCATTAAGAAAACACCCATAAATGAATATCTTAAGAAATATCCGATGGTCGATATGCGACATCGCATATTGCAGCATCTTCAAACAACTCACAATGATTTAACACAATCTGCGATCTTGCGATAAAAGCGATGCGACGATGTTGCAATCTGCAATCTGCGATATCACAATCTTGACAAAATGCGATAACGCGATAACATAATGTAAGTTGCAAAAATAGCCCATCGCAAATTTTCCTCAGCTCAACATTCAAGAAAAGCTGTCCATAAATCAAAAAATTGGATACGCACAATAAAGAAAATTAATGAATGTACGCCAAAGGGTTAATGAAGGACAATTTTGTGTTTTTCAAGAGAGTCAGTTCACAATGGGTAACATTATTTTATAGATTCATAGAGCTTAGAGCTTTCGCGTCAATATTTACTGTCATTACTCTTTTCCTTCGCGTGAACTGCAGGTATGAAAAAAAGGAAACATCTAAGGAAAAAGGGAAAGTGCCAACGCTCGGAAACAGAGAAGAGATGCCCTCATAAATGGATACTGCATGCAACGCAACCTCAGATTCCAGAGTATTTCTGAACAGATGCTGACATCAATAGCCAACTGAATTAGATTCAATTTTTTAGAAATAAATTTGCTTAGATAAAGGGCAGTCGTTTAAACCATATCCTAGATTTATGTAATTAAATTTTTTTAGTTAGCAGTATTTAAACCCTTTTCATGCATTTAGAGAAGGGTCCAAGAATTTGTCAAAAACTTATTCTCAGAACATGCACTTCTGCACCTCAGAGGAGGTTTTGATGAATGAAAGGATCAAGGTTTATTAATGTTTGCATTTGATATCTACTACTGATGTTGCACGTCTGTACTCTTAGTAGATATTAAAACAAGGAGAGATAAATCATTGTTGCTTGAAGCTTATGAGTAGGACCAGTCATAAATGGTACTTTTATCTCTTGACCATTTTTGCTTATATTCTTAAAGAAATATACAGTTTTTAGTTGCTTACATGTTATTACATGAATGTTTGTGTTACCATTTGGCACTTTTGTACGATGGAGCCATTTATTTATGTTTAATGTGTGAATAACTTATTATGCGATATGCTGTTCACAATTGTTTTGCCTAACTTTTTATGCAAAGTGGTTCATCTTAATTGATTTCCATTCTTATAATCGCTGAATGATCTTTATTACCAGTTATTATATGAAATCTCTTTAGATAGCATAATAGAAGAATTACATCCTGAGTTAGCATAGATTAGATGTGCCGTTTTCATTAGATTACAATAGCATAGAGGTAGATTAAAGTAGTTTAGATAGGAACTTTTAGATCTGCAACATCTGATCCTACACATACACACACATACCCTTAGATTGGGAAACTGGTCCCATTATCCCCAGTTGGACCCGCAATACCAAACAGATAAGGAGTTGTCAACCAAGGTCTGAACCAGGCAGTTATCCCCCTTGTTGTTGACCCAATTTTCGGGGCTTCAACAGGTTCCAGTGCCCAAAAATGTCTATAAGAGTCATCTAAATAGACTATTACAAAATCATCAATGAATGGTCTAAATACATCATTCATGACTTGCATGACTGTAGCTGGAGCATTGGTTAAGCCAAAAGGCATAACCATCCATTCATAAGTTCCTTTCTTTGTTTTAAAAGTAGTCTTCCATACATCCAGTTCTACAACTCTGATCTGATGGTAGCCGCTTTGCAAGTCCAATTTAGAGAAGTAAATTGCATCTTTTAACTGATCTAACAAATCATCAATACTAGGAAGAGGCTAATGATTCTTTACTGTGATTTTATTTAATGCTCTACAATCAATGCACATTCTCCACGAACCGTCTTTCTTTCGCACTAACACAATAGGTGATCCGCACAGTGATATGCTTGGTCGAATAAACCCTTGATCGAGAAACTCTTGTACATGCTTGTTTATGTTTACATTCTGTAGAGATGATAACATATACATTCCAACGTTAGGTAGTGGAGCATCTTGCTGCAAATAAATCTCATGTTCTATCTCTCGCTTGGGTGGAAGCCCTTTAGGCTCTTGAAATAGAATATCATAATCGGAAACAACTTTAACTAGATATGCTTTCTGTTTAGGATTACAACCTTGGAAGGCATCAAATTTATCAACATCCTTTGCTTTTACAATCATAAGTAGAAATTGTTTTCTTGAATTTACAATCCTTTTCATTTGTCCTGAATTTATGTGGGAGAAATTATCTTTGAGTTTATGAGCCCTTACAATATATTCGATTCCATCCTTAGTGATTTGATACTTATTTTTAGTTCAATAGAAGATAACATTTCTATCGTACAATTATGGACTTCCTAATACAATTCCACATATGTCTAGTGGGACTATGTCTAACTCAACCTCATCTACAAACTTTGACCCAATAGCAAAATGAAGTTTACATTGTTTCGTAACTTGTAGCTTAGTTTTATCACACACCCAACCTAATGGATATGGATTTTTATGAGGTTTTGTTTCTAGACCCAACTTCTTTACAATTGCTTTGGAAATCAAATTAACTTGTGACCCACTATCAAATAAAGTATCAATTTTAGTATGCTTGGAAATGACTCTAATGTGAAATAGCTCATTTCTTTTCCTCTCATCATTATCATTATCAACAAAATGCAAATAAGTACTTGTAGATTCTTTAGAATCCTTACCTTTTATACCTGTAGCTGTAACTGTTGTCTCATCACCTGAATCTGATCCCATGTCCTTTTGAATAGCAGCAACATTCTTCCACTCCTTACTCCCAAACTTCTTAGGCTTCAATTCCGGATGCAATGACCATCAATGTGCCTCATCATGACCTTCCTTCTTACAATGAGTGCATGAACGTTTATCTTTCTTCACAGTGTTTGTTTTCTTCTCCTTCCATTTAAGTTTCTTATTTTCTTTATTCTCGTTTACAATAGGTTTGGATGATTTCCCAACATCTTGGGTTACATTTTTACCTCTAGCTTCTAGATGAGTTTCTTGAACCGATACATCATCTAAGCTAGTTGGATTAAACATAGGTATGGTATGCCTCAAATAACTATGAAGACCACCTATGTATTTCAACAATGTCTCTGGTGAGTCCAATGATATGCCTAATGTTAAAGCTTTGTTATGAAATTCCTAAGTATAACTCTGAACACTTTGACCTTTTAATTGATCTAGTGTTTGCCAACTCATCATTGCTTGTTGCATATAAGCCAAAGGATAAAATTGCTTTTTAATAACACAAACAAATTCATTCCAAGTTAAAATGATTTTACCATGCTTTTGGAGATCTGCTTGTGTCTTGCCTTCCCACCATACAAGTGCAGTTCCTCCAAGTCGAAGGCTAGCAAGCTAGATCTTCTTCCTTTCTGAAACAAATTTCTGCACCCTGCAATACACTTCAATTTGTCTTATCCAATTAGCAAGCTTTTCAGCATTAATTTCTCCATCATAAATTGGAAAATCAAAATTTACATCTAATTTTATCAAAAAGGATTTCTTCTTTTTCTTCTTAGAAGGACTAGATTTATGAGAAGAAGAGGTTGATGATGACGATGATAGTGATGATGGAGGAGATGGTGGAGGAAGAATTTCTCCCTTTCCCTTATCTTCTTGATCTTTAGGTGATGAAGTGCCTTCATCTTTGTTCTCTTAAACTTGTGATACATCTCTTCCACCATTGCACGTATCATCATGAAACTATCTAGAAATTGAGATTTTGACCCAAGTGGGGTTTCATCTGCCATCCTTATTTGTGAAAAGACCCTTCCAATATTTGGAATTGCCTCAACAAGTTCACCTTCACCTCGTCCAAGCCTCAACCTAGTAAGCATTCAAATCTTCACACAATCTTGTTAGACCTTAAAAACCTTGTTGCTCTGATACCACTTGATCCATTAATGAAAAAGGTATTATAAACTTTATGTGAAGTTGTTGATGTTACTTAGTGCAACGGATCGCAAAGATTGAAATTAACATAAACACATAAACAATTTGAAAACACATCAATACAACAAAATTTAATAAAGGAGTTCATAAGACTTCCTAGCTACGTCTCCTAGTCCTTTAGCTTCCAGTGTTGACTGCTTTATTTTATCTTCAAATTGTTGCTATAGGTATGAGCTCAAAAACAGAGACTCAAATGAGAAAATGGACCTCACCATTGCATTCAACTTGAAATTTTGAGTCAAGAAAGTATAAACTTGACCAAATTTGGCCACTGTGACATCCAGATCCCCTGGAATGATCCAAAACTACCTTTGTCCCTGCAAAACCACTCTCTGCTGACAAAAACCACCTCAGCCTGCACAAGACTACCAAGATCTGTGTGCAAGTGGTATGGCGGGTTCGACACCTACAACTATTTAATAAAAATTATGGTGGCTCGGTTAACCAAGTCCCACCCTTGACATGTTGGTTAGCCCGAATGTTTGAAGTCATTGGTATATAAGGTTGGAGGTCAACGGGTGGAAACCCTTGCCCAACACTCCTGCCTTTTTACATTGGATATACATAGATATTCACACTATATGATAAGGTTCTGGGCTATATGGTTCCGCTTTTCGTTGCTTGTTATATGGCTTATTTAGTTCATATATAGTATATGGTTGTCACCGCCCGTTGCATGTGGGGTATTCGATTAATAAACTTAAGGGTTCCGGCAGTCGTGAGGTTGACCCTGGCCATCGGCCTTTTTTTTCGGCGACCCAAATCTTGCACACCATAAATATAACCTAATCACTTCCGTTAACAAGACCTACGATAGCCCAACCGATGAGCTAGTTCTGGCAAAGACTTAGCCATTCCGGGAGGTCAAGGGTTCGATCCTCCCTGATCCCCAAAATTTTGGAAATAAGGCCACATTGGGCAAAATCTGGGTTGCCACATGTCAACACTGGATTGGCCCATATCAACTAATCATATTGTGACATGTCACCTCCTCTGTTGATGTCATCTAGGATACGTGGTGTATTCCCAGGATGACACGTGTCTTACTGACATCACCCTGTTGACCGTTGACTATTGACCTTTGACCTTTTGACTTTTTGCCCTAATTTTCCAAAAACTTAGACTAGTTTTAACTTCTTCATCTTGGACTCGGATTTACACGCCCTTCACACCATTGGAATCGTATCAATGAGCACTTTGACTTGATCCTACTTTCATCTGCATTTGAAGACTTTTATCTAGAGACAAAACTGGATCCATTTTGGATCAGAAGTATATTGGATATTCCCAGGAATCCACAAAGATGGTTGTGCCTTCTAGAGTGACTTCTGGTTTGACTATCGATCCGTCATCCAATTCCAACATAATGGTGGTTGATTTAAATTTTGTAATCCCAAGGATCTCACGAGTTTCTGTAGTCAAGATATTTATTTGTAGCTCCTAAGTCCACTAGGGTATTTGGGAATTTATTCCCCTAGATTTGAATGGTAACTACTCGATTTCCAGGTTCATCATACTTAACATGAGCTTTCTTCCCTAGGATAAGGTTAGAAATTTTTCCTAACACATGGAATGTAGGAGGGTATTTTGGTTTTCTCCCAGGTTTCTTAAGACATAGTTAATAGTTTTTGCATATATTGGAATGTCTCGAATATCCTAGAGAAGAGGAGTTTTAATACATAAATATCTCAATTCCCCTATGAGATCAAAATCAGAATAAACCGACGGTTTATTATAGTAAGTCTCTCAGGGTATGGTAGAGAAACATCTACAGTTGTAGAATACTCTTGATGTTTCACTAATTTATTAGGCATTTCTATTTTAGTGATAACTACGAGCTATGAAGAGTGTTTTGTTAAAGGCTTCTCTACGGTAAGGCTTTCATTGCCTACCTTCCCATGTTTCCTTATATCATCTTCTCGGAAGATCATCCATCCATATCTTAACCACAACTCATTACATTCGAAGGAGGTGGACTCATACTGCATATTTTTTACAATTTCCAAATACTGGATGGGTCTATTATTAGGATTAGGATTTATTGGGAAGGTAACTGAGGGTGCAATGGAGGTGGAACATTTGGGGGTAATTGGAGAGGATTTTGTAATGGTGCTTGCGACTGAGGCAATGACCCAACAGATGGGTTGACTGGTCCCTTAGGGTGTTACCGATTCTGAGACCACATTAGTCCCTGTGTGGGTGATACGAGGGCCCAACAAACTATTGATGTGTTCATGTCGATGTAGGGTATGATAGGGATTTCCATCTACTATTAAAAGGTTAATGCCACTATGATCCAGGAATCTATTGTTGGGTATACTGTCCAAAATAAAACAAAGCAGGATCTTGGATCATACCTGGAGGGTGTGTTTTCCACTGTTGTCATTGCACCATAAGTTATGTTGGCTCAGGATCTTCGTCCACCTCCTTGAACACAACTTTCAATCTTTGAAGTGAGGGAAATTTTTTTGTGGAGTGATATTTGGCACGTATGGCACATATTTCTACTGCATCCAACGGACACTCTTTGTGACTATGCTTCCTTTGACAACGAGGGGAAAATATGGCTAAGGCCTGTTCTACCTCTACTTGTTTTTGTTTTACCTACAAGACATATAGTTGTGTAGCTAACGTACTCAAAATATAATTTTTAAAGTATTCTATGAGATTCCCAATGTCTACACGAGTCATCCCTCCTCTTGTAGTTCTGCTAATTCTATTGAGGGGGTCACAAACTCCGGGTTTGGTTCGTGTGCTTCCTCGCAATCACTTGATACACCGATTTAAAATGTCATCATATTCTTTCTTAGAAAAATCACTTTTTCCCATTAAATTTAGTGTATCTATCTGTTCATCGTTCATTCCTCTAATCAAAGCAATTTTTAGGATTTCTCTAGGTAGAGTGGCATAAGGTGATATTTGTAGGTTGTATTGGAGTTTTTCGTCATATTATTCTAAAGTCTCATCTTATTTGGACATCATTTTAAATATTTCTACTTTCAGATCCCTATATTGAAAATAGTCCTGGTATTTAGTGAGGAAAGCATTTTTCAACTGATCCCATGAAGTTATGGTGCCTCCCCCTAATCCCATAAACCAACATAGAGTTTCTCCCTTTAAAGTGGAAGGAAACAATTTCAGTTTTTGAGGATCAGTGGTATAGTCATAACCTCGACATAAGACATCAAAGTTAAACTGAAATTTGCTAGGATCTTGAGAAGCCATTCCATGAAAATTTTGAAGATTTTGTAATGGGATAGGTTTCATTGGTGCATTAGCATACATATCGACAATAGGGTATTCCATGGTCGAACTCTAGGTTCCTAGTGCTGCATTTGCCATTTGGTTAAAAAAATTCCAGTAATCCTTAGGAATTTCATGGTTAAGGGATATTATTTGAAGAACAATGTGTTGGCTAAGTTGTAGGTTCTGAATATGTCTTACAACACTACTTAGATCAAGAATTTCAGATTCTCCCTTTGCAATAGGTGTTGTTGGAAATTCAGAAGGTTGTAGTTGTGGATCACTTGTTTCACCTCCTCCCTCTCTTAGTTTAAAAGAATGCCCCTATATATTACTGGAAGCACTGGGGTTATTAATAAATGTACTTTGGAAACTCTACTCATACCTCACAGTCTTATTGTGAATCTCAACATGAGCTGCAGATGATGATCTTGCTGCTTGAGAGGCAATAGTAGAATCCTTCACAGATGTTTTTTGGGGACCTACTGACAATTGATATTCTGAATGGAGAATGATTTTTTATACAAAGGTCCTTCTTCCAAGGCCAGAGTGACCTTAAGTTTTGGTGTTTTTTGAAATAGGATTTGAATCTATAACTTCTTGATTTACGGTCCTATGGTTTTCCCTAGTCATGCACACTAAGAAATTCTAGAAGTATCAGTCGAGGGTAGGAATTGGCACAATATTTTTACATGGTATGTGCACACGTTCTTACCTTCCATATTTAATACCCAACCCTATAGAGATACAACTAACACTTCTTTGATAACCTCCTTGAAAACGACGCCAAAATGTTAGGTTACTTAGATTTTCTTTAAAAATACCAACATACCTTTAAACATTAAATTGTCAACCCATAACTCATCTATTTATTTCAAGGTTTTCCACACTGTATGTGCAAAGAATAGTGTTTATGTAACCTAATTTGTCTAGTCCTATTGAAAGGTAAATGCATGAAAACACAAGAAACAACTAGGAGTTCCTAAAAGAACAACTTTACACACAACTCCATGAATTCAAACAATCAAGAGCTTATTTCAGATAATCGAAACATTAAACCTTCTAAAAACAATTATGCTAAGTAGAAGTCATTTCCTAGGAAACCATAGCTATAGGAAAGAAACAACATGCATGACAAGAAAGAAATTTTTTGAAAGAAATATCACACCTTGCTTTTAACAATTCTTTATCAATCATAGGAAGTGAAAGAATAAATAATGCTTCAAAAAATCAAATATCAGAAATCTAATTCTGATTATATTTACTCAAACTGTTATAGCAACTATCATTGTAATGAACAATTCAGTAATCATTGATCAATTTTGGAAAGAAATTGAATAATTGAAAAATAAAAATGAGAAAGATCTAATGTAAATTTAGTAATACAAAGAGGGTAGTAGTCACTCCAGGATTGGGCCCATGATCACTAGAATTCAACTGCCTTAGAGCGAAATCAGAGCAAGAATTAAGCTAAATCATGTAAGTCTCCATTATATTAATCAACAACAATATTACAATGTCTATAAAAACTCGGAGCTCAAGCATGATAATAACAGTAAAAACAATTTTTCACCGAGGCTTTATTCCTCACTTTTATGATTACAACCAAGTCTATAATTAAAAATAAATGACCAATCCCGAGAATCTAAAGATTCTCAGGATGCTCAATTCGAGTTACAAAATCTCTTAAGTTCCCTCGGAATAGAAGGAAAAAATCTCATTCACAGCTAGTCTTTCCATGATGACTATTAATGTCGCTTAGCTAGGTCACAACTTACCCAAGCATCTCTGGGTAACTCGCTCTTGTGTAGCTATCCAGGAAACAACATTTGCTTATCAAAATCCCTGTCAGTTATCATTTCAAATTCTAAGCGTAATCCATATTTTCATGTTTAAGTCAATTTATTTAGATAATAAAATTATGAAACGCTTTATTAACCGCTTTCTAAAGTTCACAACACATAAATTAACATATTATATACATAAAAAGACTCAAAAAACTAATGAAAAGACAAGGAAACAGACTAAGAAAATGTGTCAATTATGGAGCCCAATAGTGTGCCATTGTCGTCTCCACCACCACCTCTCCCATTCCTGTTGATCCATCTGTAGGAATTCCCCTCTTCAAGGCATCAGCTCTGCCCCAAGCATCTTCATAGTCTCGGATTTGTGTCGCCAAAGTTGTTGATTGAACCTCTGCCACCTTAGCATGCTTGCACAATCTCTCCATCTCCCTGGCAGTTGAAGAGTTGGACCCCTCCATAGAGGGACCACCGATCTTGAGCCAATGGAGTTGCAAAGGACTCTCAATTCCCTCCTCCCCCCAAGCAGCCTGCTGCCATCGTGGTATAGTAGGACCACCAACTACTCCCATATGTCGTGGATCATTACCGACTAAGTAGGCCAATAGTCATCCACAGAACCCCACATCTGCAAGTACAAAGACATGATATTATTATCATATAAAAAATGTATCATAAAGTGTATATGTCAAAAAACTGAAATGCATAAATAACAAGTAACATACTTATTGGCCCCCAAGAATCACTAGGATGGAGCCCCATATATGGATCACCTGTAAAGTTCAGTCCATGATACAGGTACTCAAGAATCATCTGAGAGTTTGACCTAAACTAACCCTCCATCTTGGCATTCTAGTAATGCCCCACTACACCACCACCACCCCATGGCATCAAGGGCGTCCACTATTTAACCTTGGTGTACCTAGAAAAACCTAGAGGCACTGCTATAAATGGGTGTAGCATCATGACCCTGTTTTACACAATGTTGCATAAGATACTAGCATAATATAATATTCGAGTGCCTCCCTCCTAAACCTCCCTTAACTGGGAGACCATCCCCATGTACACAAAACCGAGCTAGTTTAAAAGGTGCCTCGCCTATAGCCTTTTCAAAATGGAAATCTGGGGTCCTGACCCCTGGTGTGGGGATGTCGAACCTAACAACTGGAAAATCATCATGAGAATTGATCTCTTGGTAAAATATAAAATGGAAGCCACCCTGTTGCACCCCTCCTCAAAGGGGTTTCGCCCATAGTGCTCATATACCCACCTCTAAATATCTACCTGCCCCAGCCAATAGGGGATATGGAAACACCTCTCCATGAGGTACCAGCCCTGTCATAAAATCTATGTCTACCACTACAATAATCGGTAGATATGCCCTCCTGACGATGAATACGTGTTGATTTACGTCCCACATACTAATCATAAAATGGTGAAACCTATTGTGTGACCTCAAAATTGGGTTCTAAAGGAACTTCAATAACCCCAACCTAGCTATTTTCCTACTAGCCCCATGGTCCCTTGAAATAGCCACTCACAAGGGCTCCTAATCCCTTTCGTGCCATAGCATCCCCATCCTGCCATCAAGGATGCCAAAAGGAAAAAAATTAGCCTCCTAGGCTACCACATCAAAAATTACTCTGATTTGCAGCTTTTCCCATTATAGATGTGCATGTTGTGCATTTGTTATTCAAACAGATGCATGGTGCACACGTCTTTCAGGTAGAAACGTCGCGGCTACACCCACCTGAGTGACCATGTGTTTGCTCATAGAAAATATGTGTTTTCTGCGTGTCTGTTATAATTATAGACGTGCGAAGAATGTGGGGTCAGGAGACCGAGATGTGATGCCACCATTTTGGGAATGTCGCGGCTTTTGTCCTCTCAACCACACAAACCATGTGGTTGTTAGCTCGCTTCCCGTGGAAACTACGTGGATGAATCAAGATCACCCATGTGGTCGAGGTTATTTCACACTAAAAAGGTCGTATAGGGTACCCCTCTATTTCCAATCTAACCTAATAGTATCAGATTCACAAATTTTAGGTTTCAAGCTCTCACCTGTCTCTCCCCATGCACTTTCCCAGTTGTTGGTTGATAAAAGGTGCCTTTTAAAACTCCTAAGTATCCTCAAATTAATTATCAATCTGGGAAAGTCTTCTTATTTCAAGAGTGTACACAGTATGTGGCTGCTATTTAATTTAGAGAGCAATGTTTTATAGATTGCAGTATAGATCTTTAAATACAAGAGTAAACGGATGCATTGCGTAAATTCCAATTGCAATTAAAGAAAACTCAATCCACTAGTGAAATCAAATATTTCATCTATTCAAGTAACAACAGCATCATTTAAGAGTACAGTAATGATAACTCTTCTCTCTTTAACTGATTTAATCTAAATCAAACTCGCTTTTCAGTAAATAATCTAAACAGCAAAAACACCAATCTAAGAGTCTAATAACAATAGTCAATACCCTTTATAGTTTATTATATCAAGTAGAATATTTATCTAAGTAACTCGATTCAAAATGAAAGTAAACTGAATCAACGACAATACTGCAAATTATATAAAGCAAAGATATTCTATCAACACCAGAAAATAATAAACAGCGAAGGAGATTAAATCACAGAAAGCAAGAATACTATCAAACCATCACACTTGGAAGAATTCGAAATGTATGACACAAGGAAAGCAGTTGAATCCACCGGAAGCGAGGCTCTTAGCCGCCAGCGAACACTGCTAAGTTACTTCAAATATGTGAGGGAAAAACGACTCCATTTATGTATTAATCATCAAATTGGATGAGCATTACAATATATTTGTGTTCTTCTCGACAGCGAGAGTCTGTAATTAAAATTACAATTTCAATAATAACAGCGATTCTCCCCTTTCCTTCTTACACACATCTCCTTTTATAATAGGAAAAGGTAAAAGATAAATGATAAACATGATTCATTAGGATCTCTTGATCCTGAGGGATTCGCAATAGATTTCCAACTTCAGAAATCCTTTCCTTTCTTGCGCTGATTCTTCTAATTTTCTTTGGCCTTATTTACAACCACCACAATGCTTCCTTAGCTTGCCAATTTCTACTATTCCTTCATAGGGAACAACATTTGTCCCTTTTGTTGTTTTCTTGCGTAAATAAGGGTAATAATTAGCTAAGTTGTAATTGTAGATAATTCCTTCATTTCTTACTGTAATTCCTTAATAGATTAACACATTCAGATATAGAAAAGATAAGAATAAAGGAAAAGGATGATGAGATTAATAGTAAATGCATAGCTTTTCCATGACTCAACATACTCCCCTTCTTACCCTGTTTCATGTCCTCATGAAAAGCGAGTAATTCGTATGCAGAGCAGTTAAAGAATAAGCTGGAGAAGGAATGTTGTAAAGTGATCTAAAACCATGATTCTTGGCCAAGAGCTCAAAAATGAGCCCTGTCTGTCCTTCAGGCAATTCATATATAGCTCGATAACCTTCAGTAGAATACCAAACGATAGGGTTGCGGAATCGACAACCTAGCTAATAAGGACCTTCTCTCAAAATGAGATTTCTATAAGTGACAAAACGTTTTGCAGCTAATTTAAAATTTTTATAGTTAAATGGCTCTCCATTCTGTACATTACTAGTGGAAATTGTCCATCTGAGCTTGGCTGCAGCCAAGGAGCTTTCCAGAATGGAAAGGAAGTATTCTACTCTCTTCTGTATAATCTCTTTCTGAATAGGCCCCAAAATTTTGATTACTCCTTCCCTTGTCATTAGATTCTTGTGATTGGCCAGCATTTGCAAAGGGTGTTTGGGTTCACCTCTGACCCAAAGATCCAGTCGATGCTCTTGCCTTTGGAACACGTTATGAGCCTTGAACCATTTCAGTTGATTAACATCAAATGAGATAAAAGCTTGGAATTGTACATCCCCCACAAAAGGGTTGGGGTTATTTTCCACTTCTTCCTCTAATACAAAATTATGTAGGTAAAATTCACAAAGCAATCTTTGAACTTTGACCCCATGCTGTTTGCAACAGTTTATAAAATACTCAATTGTTTTTAATTCTATCATTTTTCCGGCCCTGACGGCTTTGATTTTCAACTGCAAATATATTTCTAGCAAAAATAAGGCATATTTATTGGTAGGAGATCTACATGCCAAGACATCAGTGTACAATGAGCAGATAGTGTTCGTTTGATTCATCACCTTCTCTAATCTAAACTTCATTTTCTCAATTTTTTCTTCTGCCTTTTGGTATTTGTTGAAGGTCTCGGTTTTTGATGTATTCATGTCCCAAAGCTACCTCGGTAATTCTTGGTATTTTTGTTTGGAGACAGTTTCTAGCTTAAGTTGTTCTATGACAAGTTGAGCTTGTGCTAAATCTTCTTGAATATTCAGTATACTGGGCTCATTGCTCGTCATAATATCCTTGTCTTGAATGGTTGTCTGCATACTCTTGTTATGAGAAGGAATGCTTATTGTCTGTGTTCCTTTATTATGGGAGGTCCATGCCTCTGTTTGGGTAGCCACACTGTAGGAGGGTACCACCTCTGTCTGAATAGCTAAGTCATAAGAGGGTACAACCTTTGTTTGGGTGGCTACTTCTGCGAGAATTTCATGTTGTTCCTTAACAGATTGAGTGAGTATGGGCTCAGTTTAAGTCCCTGTAGCTCTTCTTTCATATAATTTAGTTTAAACTGTTGTGTTTATTGTCTCCGGGGTTTTGTCTGGAGTCTTGCCCGCTGATAATTTTCTTATTTTTCATCTAAGCCTTTTTACCTTTTTCCACAGCCTCTGTTGTTCCTTCCTAAGATTTTTAATTTTGTCTCTATTCTTTTTAAAGGGAGCAATTGTTATGTTAATCATCTCTACTCCTAATGAACCCGGTTGCTCATCTTGGCTCTGTTCTAAAAGAACCGTGTCCCCAGATTGGTAGTCATATTCCTGGTTTATTTCTATTTCTTTTGTTTGGCCTATATTCTCTATATTTAGGCCTACCTGGCTTGGTTCTCCTTGAGGTATATCACCAGGTTGGTTCACCTCCTCTTGAGTGGCGTCTGCCCTTGCTTTTGCTTCACAGCTTACATTTTCTGATATAATTCTATTGTGGCCAGAGTTCTCTATAGATTAGGTTGCTCCAATATTAAAATTGAGCAGGCGTTCAGGCTGTATGAAATCATCCATATTGGCTAGGATATGGGCCAATTCGATATCATGCAATAAATCTCCTGGGGAACTTGTATTTGATGTTGAGGGGAGTTATGATTCATTTCTTTCCACATTTCCAGAATGCCCTAATTCTTCCTCATGGTCTGATTCAGGGTTATCTTGGCCTTCTATCTGCAAGTGTTGTTCACTTCCTGGGCTAGACAATTTTATGGGTTGGATGATACTACCCTGGGGCTTTTCAGCCGCTCCTAAGTTTGTCCTCAGCCTAGTGGAATGTCTGCACTTTTGGGGAATGTTTGTTGTAAGGGTAGTCCTCTTCCTTTTCGGAATAGGGTTAGGCACAAGCAGAGCTAAAACCCCTTTAATAGAAAATACTAATTCCTCCCAACTTGATTGATGTTGGGTGAGGTTGTAACTAACTATCAACCTAATCAAATAGTGGTGGCTTACGATGCTCTCTATGTGTTGGGACTTTTTTATCTTTTCAGTGGTATTATGAGTAGAAAATTCAAATATGCAGGTAAATTCACAGAACATTTTTGTTTCAGGACTGCTAAGAGTTTAAGTTGACACGGCCTTACCACATCTTTTGCCCATCACATGTGATGTAATTCTGGGCGACTCTGGCTAGTTCTCCCCACAGTTCTCCAAGGGATGATGGTCAAACTCTTTTGCCTTTGATGATCAGCTCCTATCCTTTGTCCTTAAAGACTGCAATAGCATCCTGTAACTTCAATCTTTTATTAGCCCATACGGGTCCTTCTACTAGTAACCCAGATACTTAAGCTATCAGAGCATCTAACACTGTGATTTGCTTGCCTCTTATCATGGATTGTCCATTCTGTAAATTTTGTGGGAATTCAATGGAAATTGCTTCGTTGGGTTGCTGAAATAATGTGAATTATGTTATCCACCTAGCTCAGGCTAGAATTTCTCTGGCTGCATCAGAAACAACCAGTATTAGGGGCTCCCTGCACACTTTTTTTCCTCCCATACTGCCTGAATTCTCCAAATAGTTAGTGTAGCAGAGATAACACATCAATAGATAGAGCCAAGTGATGGAACAACAAGTTGCTATAATGGTTATATCGGATGATACTTTACAAGCATAAATACCATTAAGACTTGTTATTATTCTACATGCTCCGTGATCATGGAATGTCATATTTCCCTGCAAGATCAAATAAAGAGATGATATGCATGCATAGTACATTGGAGGTTGCTCCTCACCCCCCTTTTGAAATGATAGGTCGCCTTCAACTGAATGAGTGAAGGAATAACGTGCTGGCGGTGAAGTACAGGGGTGATGAAAGTGGCAAGGTATGCATATTAATGAAAGGATCATAAAAGATATCGGAGTGCTGAAATCAATGCATATAACGAAAACTATCAATAAGTGAGGAGATGCCATGAGGTGATTCGAAAAGGAAAAAGGACTACTGACGTAGGAAAAGTACTTTACCATCATCATTCCACTTTAAAGCTATTATGATTGATTTTTTTAAAGGATATCGCATGCATAAAGGTTCAAAATAAATTAGGGACATAGTCTCTCTGTAGTAAAGATACACAATAAGAAAAGGGAATTATCATAACTATTGATGTTAAAAATATGACTTCAATACCATCAACAAAGCTTCCGTTTCCTGCAGGCATCTATAGTCTCGACAGAGTTGTTTTTTTACCCTTTGGAACCATGATTCTCTATGTATAATAGGGGGAGTGCATTATAATATCAGAGTAGAGACCAATGTGTTGGCATGGTCACTAGATGAACACATTGCCATTCAATGGGAAGGAGCGAAAAGTGGATAGGTTGGCTCGTGATGAGAGCTCCTGTTCCAAGGACTTTATCTTTTTTTAATACATCCATTGGATCATATCCCTGGTGTGGTGGCCATAGTGGGAATGCCACACCCCATATCCTCCATCTGAAAAATAATAGAATTGCTAGTAAACATATGTGTGTGTGTGTGTGTGTGTGTGTGTGTGTGTGTGTGTGTGTATAATAGCACTTCCTATTTATATATAGAGGGTGGCTCAACACTCCTTAGGAGTAGGAATGGTGGAAGAAGTCTGAACATATCAATAGAAAAAAAGTATGCCCTTAACCTTATTTCATGATAATGAACAGAGAGAATTATAAGGGTTAGGGAAGAACCAGCATGGTACAAATAATCAATCAATTCAATTTATAATGGAAATGAGGATAGTGAATTGATATAGATGGTTGTGTCCCCTTTTTTCTGATCAATACAAGGCAATCTTGTTAAAGATGATAATATTCGATATATTTACCTATTATAGTAAATTTGGGATTTTATAGAGGATCATAAAGAGTGAGAAAAGGAAAGAAATTATGTTCTCAAACAAATATTCACAAAGTGCTATTTCCTAAAGGAAACAACAAAGAAAACCTCCTGAAAAAGTGTTGTTCCTTATAGGTAATAGCAAGGCAAATCACACAAAAAGGGTGTTGTTCCTTAGAGGGAACAACAGTTGTTCCCTGTAGGGAACAAAAATACAAAATGCACACCGAAATGGTTGTTCCTTCGAGGGAACAACAACTGTTCCTTAGAGGGAACAACAATTGTTACTTAGAGGGAACAACAGTTGTTCCTTATAAGCAACAACAAAAGAAAAAACTAGACGTGAAATTGTTGTTCCTTAGAGGGAACAACAGGAAAAAAAATTGCACACGAAATTGTTGTTCCTTAGAGGGAATAGCGGATGTTCCTTAGAGGGAACAACAATTGTGCCTTAAAGGGAACAAAAAAAGAGAAAAAATAGAATATTGTAGTCAAAATTGTTGTTCCTTAGAGGGAACAACACTTGTTCCTTAAAGGGAACAGCAAGAAAAGAAAAAAAATTGCACACAAAATTGTTGTTCATTAAAGGGAATAGTAGTTGTTCCTTAGAGGGAACAACAATTGTTCCTTAGAGGGAACAACAGTTGTTCCTTAAAGGGAACAACAAGAAAATTTACACACGAAATTGTTATTCCTTTGAGGGAACAATGGTTGTTCCTTAGAGGGAACAACAAGAAAACAAATACACATGAAATTGTTGTGCCTTAGAGGGAACAATGACTATTCCTTAGAGGTAACAACAACTATTCCCTTTCCTTAAAGGGAAAAAAAGGAAGAAAAAAAGTAATTAATTGCACATGAAATTGATGTTCCTTAGAGGGAACAACAGTTGTTACTTAGAGGGAACAACAACTATTCCTTAAAGGGAACAGCAGGAAAAAAAAATTGCACACGAACATTGTTGTTCTTTAGAGGGAACAATAGTCATTCCTTATAGGGAACAATAGTTGTTCCTTAGAGGGAACAACAAATAAAGAAAAGAACTTATATACAATTTATACAAGCAAATTCAATCAAATATAAGGGAAATTTTATGTACAAATTTGAAAACAAATAAATTCTTCACTGGACCGATGCGGTGGACGCGTTGTCCTCCTTAGCAAGAATTTGTGTAGTGGAATCTTCTCGTAACTGTTGGCAAAAGGACTCCCTGGTAAGTGGTTTATGATAGAGTCATACTCGATGTCCATTCACTTTAAAAGAATAGCCAGACCCATCAATGGTGGCTAATGTGAGGGTGCCATTATCATGCACCTCTTGTATCTCATAAGGGCCTAACCATCTGCTCTGGAGTTGTCCTAGGAAATCCTAGAACCTAGAATCATACATAAGTGCCCAATCACCTTCGTGGAAGATCTTCTTCTTGGTAAGGGCATCATGCCATTTCACTCTTTGTTGTTGGATCAATGCAGTATGCTGAAGAGCTGATAGCCGAATTTCATCTAATTCATTGATTTGATGTAGCCTATTAATATGTGCTTCATTTAAGTCCAAGCCTACCTCTTGAGCTATCCTCAATGTCTGAATTTCAAATTCGATTGGGAAGATAGGTTCTTTGCCAAATACTAGCTGATATGGGGAATATCTTGTGGTATTTATCCATGTCATGTTGTATGCCCACATGGCTTCTGGAAATTGGGTAGCCCAGTCACGTCTATGTGATGCAACTGTCTTTGTGAGTATTTCCTCGATTACTTTATTGGTACTTTCTACCTAGCCATTTTCCTGCAGGTGGTATATAGTTGTGATTTTGTGCATGATATGATGATTTTTTAATGTTGCAGCAATCTCATGGCCTATAAATTGTGTCCCTCCATCCATGATTCTTTCTCTAGGCAAGCCATATTGCACGAACAATTGGAAAATAAAGTGGATTACTAAGTCCTTTTTTTCCCTTGGTAATGCTTCTGCCTCCACCCATTTAGTCACATATTCTTTTGCGACTAGTATGTATGTCTTTTGATTGGATGATGGGTTTATTGGACCAATGAAATATAACACCCATCATTCAAAAGGTTCAATAACTAACTGTGGATGCAGGGGCATCTCACTAGACTGCCTAGGGCGTCCCATTCTTTGGCAAATGTTGCATGCGTGGACAAATTTCTTGGTGTCCTTAAAAATGGTGGGCCAATAATACCCCATTTGCAAGACTTTGTGACTAGTTCTATGGTCTGCAAAATGTCCACCGCAAGGCCCATCGTCGCAAGCTTTCAGGATGTCGAAGATTTCGACTTCCCTAAAACATCTTCAAATATGCATATGGGCTCCTGTATGAAATAAATATCCTCCGATCCAGGAGAACCAAGTACTACACTGTACTATTTGTTTTCTTTCACTGGGCGTTAGGTGCTTGGTTAATTTTCCCACTGCTAGGTAGTTTGCGACATCCGCATACCATGGTGTTTTCACAGTGACAGTGAATAAGTGTTCATCAGGGAATTGGTCTTCTACTGTTGCCGATTCGTCTGTCTTTGGCATACATGAAAGGAAGTCTGCTACTGGATTTTCCTTTCCTGGTTGATCTTTGATTGTTATGTCAAATTCCTGCAAAAGGATCAACCATCTTGTCACTCTTTCATTTGTAATAGGTTTATTAGCTAGATATTTAATAGTAGAGTGATCAGTACGCAAAACCACAAGGTATCTTGTTATATAATGTCTGAATTTATTAATAGCATAGACTGTAGCCAAAAATTCTTTTTCGATCACAATATAATTTAATTCAGCAGGAGATAGGTTTTTTCTGATGTAGTATATTGCATATGGCTTCTATCTTCCTCCTGGCTGAGAACTTATCCAATGGTCGTATCTGATGCGTCAGATGAGATTTGAAATGGAAAATCCCATTTTGGGCCCTGTAATACTGGGGCTGTTCATACAAGTTGTTTTAAATCTTCAAAAGCAATGTCACATTTGTCCATCCAAATGAAATCAGTGTTTCCTGTTAATGCATACAATGGTGTAGAAATTTGAGAGAAATTCTTTATAAATCTAATATAATATCCAGAAAATCCCAAGAGACTATGTACCTTAGTTTGTGTGGAAGGAGTATGTATTAAAAGAATTGTCTGAATTTTTGTTGGATCTACCTGAATTGCAGCTGCTGAGATGTAGTGATCTAGGATGAGGCCCTCAGTCATCATCATGTGGCATTTTTCATGGCTTTAACAAAGCCTAGTAACAATGCATCTTTGCAGAAATTTCTCTAGCATTTGTAATGCCGGCTCGAAGTCATCTCTGTAAGGTGTAAATTCATCCATATACACCTCGAGCCCTTCATTTATCAGATCTGAAAAATGCTAAGTATGACACTTTGGAATGTGGCAGGTGCATTTCATAGCCTAAATGGTAAGTGATCTGGAATTTATCTAGGACAAAGAATTAAAGGTATTACAAACTCATGTGCATGGATGTGCCTATGTTACTTTATGCAATGGATCGATAAGATTGCGAAATACATAGACACTGGGACAGTTAGAGAAAATATAACAGGCAAACATGTAAACATAACAAGTTTAATAAGGAGTTCACCCAATTCTTCTGGGCTACGTCTCCTAGTCCAACCTTCAATGGTGGCCTCTATTATGTTTTCAAAGTAGAGTTTTTACAACAGTGAGATCAATTTGAGTCTCACTCAATAGATATGAGTCAGTAGGACTGGAGTACACAGACTCTCCTTACTGAAACTCGACCTCTATTGGTCATAGTAGTATGAGCCCAATCTGAGACTCATACATGACAGGCCTATGCCAAGGAGCTTGCTTGAACCTATCAAGCTTTCTCTAGAGTCCACAAACTCTCTGGCTTTGTCTGGCTCAATGCTGCCTTCAGGCCAGCTCGGCTTCTTCTCTTTGTTCTTTGTTCTTTGTTCTTTGCTCTTAACTTCTGCATCTAACTAACTCTCCTCTGTGTTTTCCTATGCTTCTATCACTTCATGGCTTTAAAGCTAATCTGCTTCGGTCGGTTCATTTTCGCTTCCCGACATTCTGGTTCTTCTGTCACTGCCTATTTGAATTCCCATGTTCTACATCATCATCACTGTGTGATGATTCATGATTCACAGGGAGGTGGCCACCTATTCTGCAATGGGTGAGTGTGTCAGGTTCCTTGGACACATTTGAATGGTCGTTATTTTCGTTTGCTCCAAGATCGCCCGCGAAACACGAATCTTTTGCCAACTCACTATCCACGTCGGACTTCAAATCCCATGTAATCTTGCTTTATAACCATGTCAAATCTGGTCATTTATCGGGACATGCCTCTGCCGTTTATATGGGCCCCCCAAATCCTACAGTCATTGTTCATATCAGGCAGGTAAGTTGCATGGCGTTTAGTGGTTTTCTCTCTCTTCCGCTGGATGTGTGTCACTCGATGTGTGGCATTGGGCGAGACTCGATTGAACCAAATTAATTACTTTTCTGCATTTCATAGTCATTTCGGGTCCTGGTGCTCGAGGCTTCCCTTCATGGAGGGGGACGCCCTGCAATACGCGATTAGCGCTAATCACGTGTCAGAAACTACCCCTGTTTCTTGAATTAGCCTCTGGTTTCACCAATTTGTGCTAGCGCGCGTTACCATGGGCCAACGGTCTGCGCGCTCGATTGAGGGTCCTCGTTGATTCACGTTGATCACAATTGCAACTGTCACGAGGATTCCTTATGATAGCTTGATCTATCTAAGACTTGAATCTTTTGGCATAACTTGAAAGAGTTTATGAAAACTCAGAGTATTTAGGATCCAATTCAGATCATGGCCTTCCCACTGAAAAAGCTTTTGGACCACCAAAAGTTTATTTTTAAGCTTCAATCAAGTGAGGGTATAGATTCCTCACTTGCCCAATTTCTATCCATTTCGCATTGCTTGGTTTTGAACCTTTGAGTCCAATCCTCAGGTACTCAACATCACATCTGCATGTAGTTCTCACCTTCCTGTCCAGAACTGTATGTTCCTGCAATTCATTAAGATATTCAAGTAACAAATCATCAATAGAGGGCAACTGACTCTGCTCTTTGGGATCTTCAATTAATGAAGGTTCAAATAGTCTCAAGTTGTCTGCATTGACAACTGATTAGATGTGAATGTAAGCTGGTATATTGAGGCAAAAGGCATTCTCACCAATTTTCTCAAGTATTTTGAAAGGTCCATACCTTATTCGCTTCAGCTTCTTACCTTCACCTTGCATTCTGTCTTTTGATATACAGCCAGACTTGATCACCAACTTGGAAACTATGCTCCATTTGATGCTTATCATGCCTTGCCGTGTACTTGGCTTGGCTCTTTTCCAGTTGTTCCTATACCGCCAGGTGAATCTCTTGGATTTGTTAGATGAACTTGATCGCCTTGTCCACATCAATGTGTCCATCAACCATTATGTCTTTACCAAACACAAAATTCAAGGGAGACTTTGGTGTGAAACCAAAACAGGTCTCAAAAGGAGATCTCTGTGTAGAAGAATGTTTAGCTCAGTTGTAAGCATGCTGCACATAACATAAATGTTCATCCCAAAGTCTGGGATGCTTGTTGCAATAGTCTCTGTGCAACTGGATCACTATCATGTTGACTACTTCTGTTTGGCCATCTATTTGCGGATGAAAAGTTGTGCTCTTTTTCAGTCTAGTGTCCATAAATTCCCACAAACTTGGCCAAAATTTCCCAACAAATCGGGTATCTTGATAAGATATAATGGAAATGGGTAATCCAAAATGAACCCATACATGCTGAAAGAACAACTTTGCAGTTTTTTCAACTATAATCAGTTTGTTACAAGGTATTAAAATACACATTTTTTGAACCTATCCAAAACAACATATAAATAGTTATGACCTTTCCTAGATTTAGGCAGTCCCCCAACAAATTCCATGGAAACACTTTCCCAAGGATGAGAAGGAACTGGTAGTGGAGTGTACAAGCCTAGTTTTCTATTGTTGGGCTTGCTTTTAGCACACATGGTACAACTTCTTACATATCTAGAAACTGTCTCATTCATTTTTGGCCAATAACAAAATCTTTGTAACTATGCAATTGTTTTACTTACACCAAAGTGACCTGATATTAGAGAAGTGTGTGCATCTTGAATTATATTTACTCTTTCATTTGGTGGAATGCATAAATTTCCAAAATGATACAAGAACTGGTCCTTAACATGATAATCCAATTCTTCTACTTGTTTGCCATGACTTAAAGTTGCATATACATCTTTAAAATCTATATATTGAGCATACTGTTCAATGTAGCTTTCATGCAATACTGAATTATACTTAAGTATAGTGGATGCATTTATGATTGGTCTGGACAACATATCTGTAACTGTATTGTGTATGCCCTTTTTATATCTGATGACTAAATGAAACTGTTGTAGAAAACCCATCCATCTATAGTGTCTTGATTGCTGCAACTTAGTTTGGGAGTGTAAATATTGAAGTGGTTGATGATCAGTATGTATAATGTCTCTTTGCCCATTATTAATGTTTCCACTTTTTCACACTCTATACTATGCATACAGTTCTTATCATATGTGGTAGTTAACTATTAGTAGAATTAAATGTCTTAGAATGATAACATATGGGTTTACCATGTTGCATCAACACTGCTCCCATGGCATAGTCACTGGCATCCATTTCAATCTCAAAGGGTCTTTGAAGATCGGGCAGTGCTAGTATTGGTGTTGTACTAATATTTACTTTCAAGGTGTCGAAGGCTTTCTGCTGTTTGCCTCCCCACTGAAACACCTTGTTCAATCCTGTTAAAGCATGTAAGGGAGCTGTAATTAAGGAAAAGTTGGAAATAAACTTTCTCCAATACTGTGCTACTCCTAAGAAGGTTCTAACTTCTGTAGCAAATTTGGGTTTAGGCCAGTTTACAATGACTGCAACCTTAGAGGGATCTATCTTCAATTCACCACCCCCTACAATATGACCCAAATAGTTCAAAGATGTTCTGTCAAATTCACATTTGAGAGCTTAACATAAATATTTTCTCTTTTCAAAACATCAAGAGTTTTCTTAACATGCTTTAAATGTTCTTCCCATGTTTTACTGAATATAAGAATGTCAACCAAATATACAATGACAAAATCATCAAGAAAAGGTCTGAGTACATCATTCATTACTCTCATGAAAGTAGCAGGAGCATTAGTTAAGCCAAAAGGCATAAACAACCACTCATACAATCCCTGCTTTTTCTTGAAAGCAGTCTTCCATGCATCTTACTCTGCAAGTTTGACTTGATGATAGCCACTATGCAAGTCCAAATTGGAAAAGTAACAACTTCTTTTAACTGATCTAATAGATCATCTATGCGAGGAAGAGGATGACGATTTTTTATCGTTATCTTATTCAATGCTCCGTAATCAATGCACATTCTCCATGAGCCATCTTTATTTCTCACCAAGACAATTGGAGACCCACATGGTGATGTGCTAGGTCTAATGAACCCCTTCTTGAGCAGCTCTTGTACCTACTTCTTGGTTTTTGCATTCTATAAAGCGGACAACCTGTACATTCCGATGTTAGGCAATGGAGTATCTTGCTGCAAATTAATATCATGTACTATTTCCTTTTTGGGTGGCAGACCTTTAGGTTCTTGAAACAGTATATCATATTCTGAAACATATTTTTCTAAATCAGCTTGTTGTTTAGCATCACAGCCCTCAAATACATTGATTTTATCAAGTTTCTTTTCCTTTACAACCATCAGTAAAAAAAAATTGCGTGAATTTACAATTATTTTCATCTGCCTTGAGTTTATGAGAGTATAATTATTCTTGAGTTTATGAGCTCTTACAATATATTTGATTCCAACTTTAACGAGTTGATACTTGTTCTCAACTCTATAAAAAATAGCTTTCCTATCATACAAGCAAGGACTTCCTAAAACAATTCCACATATATCCAAAGGAACTATATCTAACTCAACCTCATCTACAAATGTTGACCAAAAAAAAAAACTAAGTTTACATTGTCTAGTCACTTGTAGTTGTGCTTTATCACATAACCAACCTAATGGATATGGATTTTTGTGAGGTGTGGTTAGTAATCCAAATTTCTTTACAACTGCTTCAAAAATTAAATTTACTTGTGAGTCACTATCAAACAAAGTATCAATCTTTGATGCTTGGAAATAACTCGAATATGAAAAATCTCATGTCTTTTCCTCTCATTTTCTTCATTATTAGTAGATTGTGCAAAATTACTAGTAGATGCTTCAAAATTTTTACCTTTTATACTTGTAGCTGCAATTGTTGTTTCATCTCCTGAGTCTGTCCCCAAATCCTTTTGAATAGTTGCAACAGTCTTCTTCTTTTTTCCTTGAGCTTCTTGGGTCTCAGCTCTGGATGCAGGATCCAACAGTGTTCATCATCATGCCCATCCTTCTTACAATGAGTGCATGAAGACTTAATCATTTTTACAGTATTTGCCTTCCTCTCTTTCCATTTCTATTTTCTTTTCTCCTTGCTTTTGCTTGCAGTGGGTTTTCATGATCCCCCAACTTCTGGGTTCACATTCTTGCTTCTAGCCTCTAGATGTGTAGCCTGAATAGATACCTCATCTATGCTAGTGGGATTAAATATGAGAATAGTTTTCCTTAAGTATCTGTGTAGACCACCTATATACTTCAACAGAGTTTCAGGTGAGTCTAAAGAAATTCCTAGAATCAAACCTCTTTTCCTAAATTTTTCAGTGTAACTTTGTACACTTTGCCTTTTCAATTGGTGAAGAGTTTGCCAACTGTTATCAGGAAATCTAGTGTCCACTCAGAGCTGCTAGTCCCACTAAGACTGGTAGCTATCTTAGAAACAATCAAACTAAAACCACTTTCGCTTTCCTTTATGAGAAGTAGATAAGAGGGGAACAAAGGACACCAACCTCAATCTTGTGTTTGGTTCCAAATTTGGTTCCTCCCCCTTCTAATAGATCTTCACCGCTCCTTCTTCATCTACCCAGCTTCAAAGAGCACCTATGGAATCAAAGAACAAAGATCTACAATCATAAGCAATACAGGACCAGACATGTATTGACCACACAAATGCATATATCATCAAACATATAAAATATGGAGGAAAACTTGAATAGCTTTATTAATATCAAGAATAGAAAAGAGGATTAAAACCAATTGTTCTGAACCAACATCATCCTCTCAGCATGAAAGCCTTTCTTCACCTCATGAAAAGCTTAGATCACCTAACACTATGATGTTGCACTAGGAAACCAACAACACTTCCTTACATGATACAAGATTCCAGCCTTCGGATCTCTGTGATAAGGGATCCATATATAGATGATTGCATGGGGGTGAGTCAGCTTCTAGGATTTTGATTAGTGTCCTCTCTCTGATAGTTCTTGATTCCACTTGGAGATTGATGATCTCTTACTCATCCCTGGGCGAATTCAGAGAGGCAAGTGTCATAGGAGAAGTTTCTAGAAGATTCCATGATGATCCACCTTGCAAACTATCTCTCCCATTTATCTAATCTCGCCCATCACACCCTATAGAAGGGCATTCCAGTATGCATCACACTTTTTACACTGAGCAGGTGAGATGCATCGAACCGTCTGCACTAGGCAGTCTGTATGGTCCAATTTTGACCAATTCTAAGCAATTTTCTATGGAGAACTTCTGGGGGATGATGTAATCAGCTGACCTTGTTCCTTTAGGGTGTGAAGCAACACTTTTAGGGACTTAGAAGCCCTTGGTTTATGGACATTTATGATTGGGGTTGCAGTTCCCAAAAATGTCTATAACAATTGCCCCCTAAAGCATGAGGTCGTTAATCTTTTGATGTCGGGTGAAATGCTTTATCATGAGGATCTGAAGTTCTTTCAAGCTGGAAGGCAACCTGTAATAAGATAAAATACAATACATTATCTTCATAATATTTTTCATGATCTAGCTGAGGCGGGCATTCCCATGCTTAGCTTTATAAATTCATTTTCATGTACATAGGATAGACAACTGTCTGTGTAGCAGACTGATGATTTAGACGGAGTCATCATCCTTTGATTCGGATGATCATCTATTCGGCAATGATGTACATTTGATGTCTTTATATCCTGAATATATCGTAGCCCAAATGGATGAAACTAGATCCGGGGTCTTCAAACTCGTTCAATCTTCACTCGGAGTACAAGTCGATCCATGTGAAGGATGTTCTAGAGTCAAACATGGAAAGACATGGCCTGATTACCAGCCAATGATGTAAGCTGTTAACAGGCGCGAGAGGAATCACTGATAATGATGATGACCCTCAAGGTATGACAGTACAATTCACATGTTGCGAAAAAGGGACTTGGCATCGAACACCACGTAAAATATTTCGGTCGAAGGCCATTGATGTAAACCTGTCGTCAGAAGTGAGAAACTTGCCATTGAGGCATGCAAGCTTCAAAGTACTGAAAGGGTTGTTCCTAAGTCGACTTCTTAGATAATGAGCTGATGTCGAAAAGAAGTGACCCATCGTAGGAGGGCCTTAATGAATCCAACATCTACGACACGGAATGAAGCAAATGATTTTGAAGGTGAAAACGATCTGATGATACAGGGTTTAGGGTGGCGATCATGAAAGAATGGAGCATGAATGTATTGTAGCAGATGAGACACAGGTGAATTCTCTAAGTGACTTCTCTTGAACATACAGGCGACACTGACATGGATTGGTAGCGTTAACCCCAAAGATGGATGGTGCGATGGACCAATGGTGATATGGCCGGTGAACGGAGTAACCCAACCCGACTCGGACGTGGAGTGAAAGTGTCATGTTCAAGAGCGACATGCTACCAATAAAGTTTTTTCAAGTTTTCTTCCCAATTTTCCCCAGTCATTGATGACCAGCACCTCTTTATTTTTATCAAGCTTGAGGAGGATAACATATGCTTGTTCTATAATTCGCCCTTCGGGCAAACCCGTCGCTATGTTTTAACGAGCCTAGTGACAGTGAAACTCATTCTTGTCTATATGACAAATTTGTCGCTATTGATTTTCACGAGTTTAACGACAATGATAAATCAGTCCTTTTTCAATTTTAGAGAGTCTAAAAAGGGACGGAAAGGAAACTCTGATGATCCTTTTTGTCACATAATCCCTTAAGTCTGAAAAAGTATAAAATATTATGAAAGGGATGAATTTTTGATAGCTTTAATGAACCGAACAAGACAAGCGTTCGACCTTTTTGTGTAATAATCCCCCAGGTCCAAAAAGATTAATATCTAGAGGAGGGATAGCACTTCTAGTAGCTTTAATGAGCTAGAGTGGTCAATCTCTCGGCAATCTTTTCATATTTTACGAGTCAGGTGAAAAGAGCTTAAAGGAGACTCATTTTTTTAGGAACGAGTGATAATTTTGGGTAGCAGCTGATTCCAGGTAAGGTTTTGAATTTTCCAATCATGGTCGGTGTCACAAGGATGGCTAACAGAATCACTCATCATAGATGTTCCTCCAAAAGGGTAAACAATCAAATGAAGGCATATGATCAGCCAAAAATAGAGTGGAGGTGATGATGAGAACACGACCAAGGCTCAAAAGCTGATGATAATGCATTCACAATGGTTATTTACTGGAGATTGGTTCATTTTTTAATGAGCTTAAACTCTATGGAAAACATTTTCTCATTGCTTAGGTTTAATTTTTAACGTGCTTGAACTTCACATAAAAACTGCTTGTGCCAGTCATATAATAAGGACATCTCATCGATAGATTCCATTTTTTATGGAGCTTGCACCTTTCAAAGCTTTGATCTGCCTCCTTTCATATGAAAGTTAAGAACGACCACCTACTATCCTGGGGGTTAGTTAACTACTAAGGTTAGGTAGGAAAACACTTCCTTTACTCTGTCGGTGCCATCTAGGCTCCAACAAAGATGAACGGTCGACCCGACCATTCACCCAACTCAAGCAGTTGAAGTTAGCGGAACTATAGAGGTCGCTCTCCACTTGCTCACAAAAAAGTTTTGATGCCCCAGGTATAGCCAAGTAGAGTTTCCAGGTTAGCCCTCCTTCTGCCAACAAAACATTTGTTCTATCGGGGAAGGCCTACCTTTTCACGGAGGTATCTTATCCCAGTCTAACCCCTCTTTCCTATACGGATGGGAGTCAGACTAGTCATATATCCTCCGTGGAAACCTACCCTATACCTGAAGTTTCCCTGTCGAAGCAGGCCAGGGTGCATGCCCCCTGGGTTTCAGTCATGACCTCTTGAATTACTCGCGTTCTTCAGGTGGTCGGACTGGCAATTGATGAGACATTTCGTGCATGAAAAGACCATTTAGGGATGGCATTTGACTATTTTCTATGTGTGATCTGGGGAACGAAAGCTGGTCTACAAGCTGGACCACTCTGCCTTCATGCGGAAAACACATTACTCAAAAGAGTGAGGAGACAATGGCTCCCATGCTATATTTATAGTCACGCCCAAGGAGTAGATTATAATCTAGAGGTCCTCGAACTACCATTACGTTCATATAAACAGTTTTCCTTCTCAATGTTATGGGCACATTGGGAAGGATCCCCAACGGTCGACTAGTTCCTTTGTCAAAGCCTATTAGATTTCTCATCTCAGGCAAAAGCGATGGCGAACCAAGCGCTTTCCAAGCAGTCGAGGAAAGGATACTCGTAGAAGCCCCTTGATCTATAATAGTGCCAGCCATGACCATCCTGTATGCTTGTACAATGATTTGGAATGGAACATTAGATGGTAGACGGGGTCTACCTAGTAGATTCCAATCGAAGGAAATGACTAGGTTGCTTGGAGGTGGGACCGAATAGACGGTCGGATATGACTCTGACGAACTTCCTTCCTGTGGTAAAGGAATGGGTAGATTGCCCCCATGTTCATCAGAGTATGTGTTTAAGAAAAGAATTTGAACGGTGTCATTCCTATTCTCTTCAATGACTGTATCCTCTGAAGATGGACCTTCTAAAGGCAAGACTAGGTCAATTGTTGCCTCGACATTTTGACTTTCGTCTGGTGTGGATTCAGCGGGTTTATCTTCAATGATAGATGCTTCGACCGACCAAAATGGCGTGTCAATCAGATTTTCAACCAATGATGGACTCGGCAAGAGTTTCTTATATCCAGGAGGAAGCCGTAGCGGTGAAACCAGACAGTTATCCAAAACTCTTTTAGCTTCATCTAGGAAGGGACAACAGTGGACAACATGATCGCCTTGGCACAGTTTACAAGGAAATTTACATTTCCTCTTCTATCCAGATACTTTGCTTTCATTAGTTGATGGTGTAATTTCAACACAATCAGAGGTTGATGACACCGGATTGTGCAAACGAGGAGACCAGTCCCTTAAGATTCGAGGGATGCAAGGACAATCTTAATGATAGTGGTCTCCTTTGCAAATGACACATGGATATTTAGGCTTGGATGGTGCAGTGTGTGGATTTTCGCTAGACGATCCACGGTTGCCCCATTTTGCCTTTGGCTCCTTCTTCTTCTTTTCCTTCTTCTCCTTCCCTTTCTTCTCCTTCTTAGTTACTTGATTTTAAGCTTTACCAGCTTCATCAAGTGAAGAGGAAGGAGGAGAGGGAGAAACGGACGAAGTAGAAGGTGGGGGGTAACTCTAGTATCATCTAGTTACTGACTTAATTGTTCAAGAATCACGGTGTTCTGAACAACAGAGGTAGAGAAGACCAATATGGGCAAGCCAATCATCAATCCTGGAAGTGACAATGTGGCCATATGAGGTGCACCAACATCTCCCCAAGAGGAGAAAGGACTAGGATTTCCTCCAAGGGGAAATTGTTGGGTTTTTTACTCCATTTTCCTCAACCTAAAGATCAACGTGGGAATAGTGATATTATTCCAATTAAAATAAATTTTAGACGCTTTGACACAACTTGTTTTTTCAATTTTTAAGAGTCAAGAAAAAACAAAAGATGACTCTAGCCGCCTTCAATTTTTAATGAGCCTGAAGTGACAAATTCTCAGATGGACCTTTTCTTTTGAGTCTAAAAAGGAATGAAAGAGACTATTCTGGAAATCTAGACAGAGGGATTACTAAACCAATTGCAAAACTGCAGAATACTTTTTACGGTACGGCAGTCAATCTTCCTGAATGTTGTGTTTAGTGCATTGCAATCGATAGGGCGGTAGACACGGCTTCCTAAGGATAAAGGATATAACCTATTGTGGTCTCCCAATATATACTCGATGGTACATGGGAGCACAAGTCCGTACTAACACTTGTCATCTCAAAGAGGAGGAATCACCCAACCAGCAATGAAAGCGATAGTTACCAGGCTTTACGACGTTGGAATACGTCTCTAGCCTAGACTTCTAAATGTTGTGCATTAGGTTCCAAAGCATTTTTATGTTCATTGAATTTATTTTATAGTTGATATTGCTTAAGAAATTTTCCTTTCAGGTTCACCACGTGATTACATATATAATTCCTAAAATGCAATCTAATATGATAAAAATCGTTTAATCTTCTTTTGCAATGAAAATCCTAGCTACTAAGGAAAGAGAAATGAGATTCTTTCAACATAGAGCACAGAGCACACATTAGATGCACTTTTCTAAATCAAACCAACAAGCAGTCTAAATGCAAATGCACATGCATGTATTTGTTTTCATCCTTCTTAATGTGTGAATGACAAGAAGAATGCTAAGTACAAATCTGAATTATCTTTTCAAAGCGACAATACTAACAAATTTCTCTTCAAAACGAAAGGAAGATAATGACGACACTTTGCGATTTCGAATTGAAAATTGTTTTTGACACTTGAAAAACTACTAATTGAAATCAAATACAAGAGTAGTAGTATAATTGACCATCAAGAACAATAGGATTCTCTTCTACGACTGAAAATAACACTTGTAACACTTCCAAATCAAGAAACGATAGTCTGATTACGCTACTTCTTTGTAAAAGAGAACTGAAAATGACGCACAATACACAAAAACATTCACAGTTCTTTGCACAATGGAGGCGGAATGATGGAAAGGAAGGGGGTTTCAACAGAGGTATACTGATCACAGACAACAAAACTCCTAAATAGAGCTGAAGGGAGTGAAGAAAAACCAAAGTCTGAAGGCAAAATTAACCTTTTCTGACCATCACACCTGTTACATAGGGAATCCAGTAAGCATCCCACCTATTGCAAACGGGAGGTGCAATGCATACCGACTTCCTTGAAGAGAGGGTGTGATGGTACCAGTGCGAGACTTTTACTTGATCGTTGGTCACAATTCGTAGCTCAGTTCAGGGATTTAGGCCGAGCAAGTGATGTTCAGTAAATATAAATCACAGGGGTTGATCTAATGAGGTTACTAGAGCCACCATTAGGGTAATTAGAATGTTTGAAAATTGATTGTTCAGTTTATAAACAAAACCCGAAGATAGACTGAAGCAGCATTGATCTACTTTGCACTTGCATAGCAAATGCAGTTCGAAGGCTAGCTGGCTTGACTTCAAGCTCCATCTGTAAGTTTATAAAACAAACAAATATAGACAAGCAAACAATCTACTCATTTCCCCAACGGAGACGCCATTTTGTTATCTGGAAATATAGTGTCCACTCGGAGCTGCTAGTCCCACTAAGACTGGTAGCTATCTTAGAAACAAACAAACTAAAACCACTTTCGCTTTGCTTTATGAGAACTAGATAAGAGGGGAACAAAGGACATGAACCTCAATCTTGCGCTTGGTTCCTTACTTGGTTCCTCTCCCTTCTGATAGATCTTCGCCGCACCTTCTTTGTCTACCCAGCTTCAAAGAGCACCTGTGGAATCAAAGCAGCATAATACTATCGAAGAACAGAGATCTACAATCATAAGCAATACAGGACCATATATGTATTGACCACACAAATGCATATCATCAAACATACAAGAATGTGGAGGAAAACTTGAATAGCTTTATTAATATCAAGAATAGAAAAGAGGATTACAACCAATTGTTCTGACCCAACATCATCCTCTCAACATGAAAGCCCTTCTTCACTTCATGAAAAGCTTAGATCACCCAACACTATGATGTTGCACCAGGAAACCAACCGTGTTTCCTTACAAGATACAAGATTCCAGCCTCCGGGTCTCTGTGAGGAGGGATCCATATATAGATGATTGCGGGGGGGTGAGTCAGCTTCTGGGATTCTGATTAGTGTCTGCTCTCTGATAGTTCTTGATTCCACTGGGAGATGATGTAATCAGATGACCTTGTTCCTTTAGGGTGTGAAGCAATACTTTTAGGGACTTAGAAGCCCTTGGTTTATGGACATTTGTGATTGGGGTTGCAGTGCCCAAAAATGTCTATAACACTAGCACATCATGGCTTACTGCATATAGGCTAGTGGATAGAATTGGTTTTTAATTTCAGAGACAAATTCACTCCAGACAGAAAGAATTTTACCATGTTTCTTCATGTTAGCTTGTGTCTTGCCTTCCCACCATGCCAAGGGAGTGCCTCCAAGGCATACGCTGGCCAATTGAATCTTACTCTTGTCTGAATCAATTCTCTACACTCTGCAATAAACATCAATCTGTCTAATCCACTTATCTATCTTTTCTGCATTCAACTCTCCATCATATATCAGCAAATCAAATTTAACATATAGTTTAAACAAAGATGTCTTCTTTTTATTTTCAGGGCTACTAGGAGGTGTGGGAAGTTTTTCTTCTTTCCCTTTGCCTTTAGAGTGGTCCTGGAGGAGAGATTATTCTGCTCCTTTATCTTGTTTGGAGTTTGATGGATCTCCTTCTCTACCTTTCTTAAATTCTCTATACATTTCCTCTACCATGGATGTCATGGTCATGAAACCATCCATGAACTGGGAGTCTGATTCCAAGGGGTTTTCTTCTGACATTTTCCTCTTAGAGTGAACTCTTCCAATTTCAGGGTTACTTCAACCAACTTTCCTTCTCCTAATTTAAGCTTTGATCTAGTTAGCATTCAACAACAAAATCCAGATCAATCTTGTCTAACCTTAGTAACCTAGAGCTCTGATACCACTTGATCTAGAATTTATCCAGGACAAAGAATTAAAGGTATTATAGACTCATGTGCATGGATGTCCCTATGTTACTTTATGCAATGGATCAATAAGATTGCGAAATACATAGACACTGGGATAGTTAGAGAAAACATAACAGGAAAACATGTAAACACAACAAGTTTAATAAGGATTTCACTCAATGCTCCTAGGCTACATCTCCTGGTCCAGCCTTTTGTGGTGGCCTCTCTATTATGTTTTCAAAACAGATTTTTTACAACAGTGAGCTCAATTTGAGTCTCACTCAACAAATATGAGTCAGTAGGACTGGAGTACATATACTCTCCTTACTGAAACTCAAACTCTATCGGTGACAGTAGTATGAGCCTAATCTAAGACTCATACATGACAGGCCTATGCCAAGGAGCTCGCTTGAACCTTTCAAGATTTCTCTGGAGTACACAAACACTCTGACTCTCTCTAGCTCTGTCTGGCTCGATGTTGCCTTCAGGTCAGCTCAGTTTCTTCTCTCTGTTCTCTTCTCTTAGCTTCTACATCTAACTAACTCTCCTTTGTGTAGTCCTATGCTTTTTTCAGTTCATGGCTTTAAAGTCAGTCTGCTTCTTTCGGTTCGTTTTCGCTTCCCGATGCTCTGGTTCTTTTGCCGCTGCCCGTTTTAATTCCCCTGTTTTGCATCATCATCACTGTGTAATGCTTCACAAGGAGGTTGCCACCTATTCTGCAATGGGTGAGTGTGTTAGGTTCCTTGGACACATTTGAACAATCGTTATTTCCATTTTCTCCAAGATCGCTCGCGAAACACGAATCTTTTGCCAACTCACCATCCACATCAGACTTCAAATCCCATGTAATCATGCTTTATAACCCTGTCAAATACGGTCATTCATCGAGACGCGCCTCCGCTATTGATATGGGCCCCTCAAATCCTACGGTCATCGTTCATATAGGGTAGGTAAGTAGCATCATGTTTACCCATCCGATGTGAGTGGTTTTCTCTCTCTTCCACTGAACGCATGTCACTTGATGTGTGGCATCGGGTGGGACTCGGTTAAAACTCCTTACCGCCTCGAGACCTTTCGATATCCTGCCAGTTTTGTGGAATCCCGCTCTACAGAATCGAATTAATTACTTTTCCGCACTTTAATGTCATTTTGGGTCCGGGTGCTCGAGGCTTTCCTTCACTGAGGGGGATGCCCTGCGATACGCAATTAGTGCTTTAGTGCTAATCACGTATTAGAAACTACCCCCGTTTCTTGAATTAGCCTCTGGTTTCGCCAATTTGTTCGAGTGTGCGTTACCATGCGCCAATGGTCTGCGCGCTCGACCGAGGGTCCTTGTTGCTCCGCGATGATCACAATTGAAACTATCACGAGGATTCCTTTTGATAACTTGATCTTTATAAGACTTGAATCTTTTGGCATAACTTGAAATAGTTTATGAAAACTTAGATAGTGTTTACGATCTAATTCAGATCAGTAAGACCCTGTAAGCAAATGTCCCCCAAGGGCAGGTAAAGGTAGTCTTATCCTGGTCTTCAGGGGCAATTTGAATTTGATTATAGCCGCTGAAGCCATCTAGGAAAGAAAATATTTTTTTTTCCTACCAATGTGTCCAAGACCTAGTCAACAAAAACAAGGGGAAAATGGTCTTTTTGGGTTGCTTTATTAAGCTCTCTATAGTCAACACATATATGCCACTTTCCATTCTTTTTAGGCACCACTACTAATGGAGAGACCCATTTGCTATCAGATATAGGATAGATGAAATTTACATCTAATAGTTTTTGTAGTTCATATTTAACAACATCTTTAAGGTGAGGGTTTAACCTTCATTGAGGTTGTCGAATGGGCCTGTCACCTTTCTCTGTATAGATGTGGTGCATGCATAATTGGGGATCAATCCCTTTCATGTCTAGGTAAACCCATGCAAAAGCCTCTTTATATTTTCTTAGAAGTTGAACAAGCTTCTGCTCCTGGTCAGCAATCAGGTTTTTGTTGATATTTAAGGTTTTACCTGGCTCAATTTCTATGGTTTTGCTATTATAAACAGAAGTTGTTGGTATTGACTCGTCATTAATATGTTTTAAGGGATCTTCTTCAATTTCGTTATCTAGGGCTGCTTCGATCATGTGACATTTTGGATGGGTTATGACATCTGGTTGGTTAATGTAAGTGTTAATCATGTCATCTTCTATTTGGTCCTTGAATTTGAGAGCATCTTCTATAGTTAGTGGTGACCTAATGTTTTCAATTAGATATGATACAAGTTGTTTTCTAGTTTTTATTATTGTTAAACTTGGCTGAGATGCAGGATATAAGGCTAAATTCTTCACATTACTTCCTCTTGCTATAGTCATGTTGCCTGTTTGAGAGCTTATGTAAGCATCTGTGGTTGCTAGCTAAGGTCTTCCTAGAACTAGGGGATGTCCATCTATCTGGTTTCTAGGATTGATGATCAGAAAATCTGTTAGGTATTCCCAAGAATCTATAGACACCATTACATCTTGTAATGTGCCTTTTGGTTTTACTACCGATCGGTCAGCCAGTTCCAACAAGGTCGTGGTTGGCTCCAAGGATGTAATGCCAAGCTTTTGATAGGTTGTTGTTGTGAGAATATTGATTGCTTCTCCTAGGTCAACCAATGCATTGTGGAAGGAGCATCGATTTATTGGCACCGTGACTATAGGGTTTCCTGGGTCCTCATATTTTACGGATGTTTCTCTGCGTGATAATAAATTAGACAGAGTATCGACTACATGGATAGTTGGGGTTGTTTTTATTTTCCTCTTCGGCTTTTTCGTACACAATTCCTTAATAGTTTTTACATAAATTGGAATGTCCTGAATAGCCCAGAGGAGAGGTATTTTTACACACAAATTTTTCAATTCTCCTAGAAGATCAAATTTGGGATATTCAATTGAGCGGGGTATAATTAATCTCTTTGGGAATGGTGGAGAAGAGGTAATCATTTGATCATGAGTTTTTTGTTTAATCGGATTCTCCACTTGTGGTACTTGTTCTACAGGTAACGGATCTTCAATTTGTATATTTTTATCCCCCTCTGATTCTATTATCCGTCCAAAACTTAATTTAATCTCATTACACTCCCTCACCTCGGTTTCTGGCTCTAGTCTTTCAATAATTTTCACACGTTGGACTGGTCTATTGTTGGGGTTCGGGTTGGGTTGGGTCGAGAGCTATGGTCGTAGGTTGGTCTGAGGGTTCTGTTGCAATGTGTAGGGTGCTGGCAGTGTAGGTTGAGGTAGGGGGATTGTTCTTGCTGGCTAGTTTGTAGGTCTTTTCCAACTTGACTACTAACTCTGGTTTTGTGAATTGGAGGGTGGCCATTGAGATTGATATGCATTATTTTGCTAGAATGGTGGGAAGTAAGAGGAATTTGGCCAATTGTTATTTCGATTTGATTGGTTGGGCCAAGGTGGCATAGTGAATGGTTGCTATGTCCAATTAGGAAAAGGTGGTTGGTTCTGCCACATAGCTCCTGGGTATTGTTGTGAATTATATTGCGAGGGTTGAAAGAAGAGGTGTACCTATTTGTCATGGTTGCCATTGGCGACGCTGATTCAATAGGTAGACTAGTTATGTTTCTTCTTCTACCTCCTTATAGGCTTCTTTTAACCCTGGGAGTGATGGACAATTTTCTGTGGTTGATCTTTGGTACATATGGCACAGGTTTGTACCATATCCAGCGGGCACTCTTTGTGACTATGCTTCTTCTTGCATCTAGGACAAAATGTCGCCAAGTTTTGTTCCGCTTCAACCTGCTTCTGCTTGGCTTGCATGATGTCTATATGCGTCATCAAAGTTCCCAATATATCTATTTTGAAATCCTCTAGCAGTTTGCCAATTTCTGCACAAGTTATACTTCTGCCAGAGATTTTGTTGTCCCTGGTGGTCATGTCGCATTCTGCTAGTTTCAATCTCGTACTGCCTCTTGAGCACCTGATACACAATTTAATAATATCAGCATAATATTCTTGATATATATCACCTTTTCCCATAATATTTAATGTCTCTATACATTGTTCTTTCATCCCTTTAATCAGTGCAGTTTTTAGCACATTATCAGGTAAAGGCAAAGTTGCATAGGGAGACTGTTGGAGGTTATATTGAAAACGTTCCACATATTCTTCCAACGTTTCACTAGGTCTTGCTACCATTTGGAATATTTCGTCTTTCAATTCCCTAGATCTGCAATAGTCCTTATATTTTTTAAGGAAAGCATTTTTCATTTGATCCCAATCATTTATGGTTCCCCCACCTAGCCCCATAAACCAACGCAAGGCTGCTCCTTTTAACGTAGAGGGAAACAATTTTAGTTTTTTGGGGTCGGTGGTATAATCATAACCTCAACATAATACATCAAATTCAAATAGAAATGCATCTAGATCCTCTGATGTGAGTCCATAAAAGGTGGGAATATTTTGGAGAGGGATAGCTTTCATGGGTGCATTGACAGCTGTGTCAACGATGGGATATTGCAATGTGGAGGTCTGGGGTGCTTGTGGGTTGTTGGCCATTTGATCAAATATATGCCAGTACCCTCCTGGGATCTCTAGAGAGTTATTCCTAGGGTGATTAGAAGAGGTGGGTATGATCTTAACAGCACTCCCTCGGTCTGGGATACAGGGTGTCCCTTGTTGAATTACTACCTGAGGGGATCTTGGCTCCTCTGTTTCCCCTGTTTCTCCTCCTTCTTCATGAATATTAGACGAATTCCATTCTTGTTAGGAAATTGGGCGTGAATTTTCAATTTCTTGAAAACTCTGCTAAGTTCCTACCATTTTGCTGTGGACCTCAGCATAGGCTACGGATGGTGAGCTTGTGGCCCGAAGGGAGATAGTAGGTTGTCTGGAGGCAACGTTTCTGAGATTCAGCTTTCTTTATGATGTTGTCTATGAAATTTAATCGTCCAAGGGTCACCGATCCCTTAGATCTATCAGGTTTGGGTAGTGGAATTGGATTGTTTTCGAGTATTTTCTTCTTTATAAGAAGAGCTTCAACGTAAATCACATGAAAAAGACATTTGTTGACGCGTTTCGAACCAACTAGTGTGGTTCTTCTTAGTCATTCATGCGAACAATTCAAATGTTTATCTCTACCCTAAGTTCCTAACAATTCTGTTGGAAAGCGGGCGTGGGAGCATGAATTTTACGTGCTCTATACACAGGTTCTTACCTTTCATTTTTAATACCCAGTTCTCCCTCAACAGACAAGCATCAAATACCTACTTTAGTTTCCTGTAATTGTGTTGAAAAGCAGGTGGAGGAGCAAGCACTTTACTTTCTCGTCATGTAGGTTCTTACCTTCCGTTTTTAATACCCAATTCTTCTTCAACAACAATTATTAGATGTACATCACTCTTTATAAATGGCTACACTCTCCCTAGCAACGACACCAAAATGTTGGTTGATAAAAGGTGCTTTTAAAACTCTTAATTATCCTCACATTAATTATCAATTCGGGCAAGTCTTCTTATTTCAAGAGTGCACACAGTATGTGGCTGCTATTTAATTCAGAGAGTAATGTTTTATAGATTGTAGTATAGATATTTAAATACAAGAGTAAATGGATGCATTTAGTAAATTCCAATTGCAATTAAATAAAACTCAATCCATTGGCGAAATCAAATCTTTCATCCATTCAAGTAACAACAACATCAGTTGAGATTACAGTAATGTTAACTCTTCTCTCTTTAACTTATTTAATCTAAATCAAACTCACTCTTCAGTAAATAATCTAAATAGAAATAACACCAATCTAAGAGTCTAACAACAATAGTTAGTACTCTTTACAGTTGATTATATGAAGCAGAATATTTATCTAAGTAACTCGATCCGAAATGAAAGTAAACTGAATCAACGACAATACTGCAAATTATATAAAGCAAAGATATTTTGTCAACACCAGAAAATAAGAAACAAAAAGGAGATAAAATCACATAAAGCAAGAATATTGTCAAACCATTAGACTTTCCAGAATTGGAAATGTATGACACAAGGAAAGCAGTTGAATCCACCGGAAGCCGGGCCCTTAGCCGCCAACGAACACTGCTAAGTTACTTTAGATACGTGAGGGAACAACAACTTCACTTATATATTAATCATCAAACTAAATGAGAAGTACAATATATTCGTGTTCCTCTCGACAGCGAGAGTCTATAATTAAAATTACAATTTCAATAATAACAACGATTCTCCCCTTTCCTTCTTACACACATCTCCTTTTATAATAGGAAAGGGTAAAAGATAAATGATAAACGTGATCCCTCAGGATCTATCGATCCTGAGGGATTCACAATAGATTTCCAACTTCAGACATCCTTTCCTTTCTCGCATTGATTCTTTTGATTTGCTTTGGCCTTATCTGCAACCGCTACATTCCTTCCTTAGCTTGTTGATTTCTGTTGTTCCTTCACAGGGAACAACATTTGTCCCTTTTGTTTTTTTCCTGCATAAATAAGGGTAATAATTATCTAAGTCGAAACTGCATATAATTCCTTCATTTCTTACCGTAATTCCTTAATAGATTAACACATTCAGATATAGAAAAGATAAGAATAAAAGAAAAGGATGATGAAATTAATAGTAAATGCATACCTTTTCCATGACTCAACACCAGTACACAGGCTGGCTATTACAGTAAGAAACAACTCCTAGCTCAACTGTGGTATCCCAAAATAGTGAGTTTAAATGAGGTGGCATAGGGCCCCCTTTTTCCTATATATCACCCTTTTCTACTTCTTTCGAAGCCTAGTACATGAGATCAATACCTTCATTCTCAAAACCATGAGAGACATAAAGATCAACACAACATCATATTCATCATGGTACCCTCCATTTTATGTGTTTCCCAAACTCATTTTTGGACCCGCCACACATCTAGAATATAACTTCAGGTGCACCTTCTCTTGTTTTTTTATTCATCTTGTCCAGTCAATTTTAGGTTATTCATATGTTTAAAAAAGATGCTTTCACTTGGGGTATTGGCCATTGAAATTACAGCTACACCATGAATACCATGTTGTGATCAACACCCTGGTGGATGAGTGACAGAGAAGGTATCATTCACCGCTCATCATGATATTTTTCCTACAAAGCTTTGCATATCCTAACATCATTTCACTGAAATCCACCATGGGGTCCATCATCTCGACCATGTTTACTACCACCTCGCCTTATGTGTGGTAAGCATCCACACCGGTTGACAGATCCTTCCCACTCATGGATCACCTCATGTTATATACTCCCACATACTAATGGGATCCATGACCATCTACTCAGGCCTGAGAACCACTTCACTTGCATGACTTGAATATCAACCTTATTTTGCTTCATCAATTTCTTACCAACCCCATTCCAAGTGCACCCCTTGTATTTTGCAATGAATCAAGAAGGACGCACTACAACATTCCACATTTGGCTTACCACCCTTCCATTCACATAGTCCATTTGTTTCACTTCCTCTGCCTCGTTAACCCCACACTGAGACCATCCAATGGGGTCCCCACCCTCAGCAAAAAAAAACATCCCTACATCATTATGTAGGTCAACATGTTTTTTGGGGCACCTGGATCTATCTTTGTACATCCAAACCACCTTTACATTATTTTGGAAAGTGTATAAAAGTTTTTTAGGAAAAAGGTCCCCACCCATATTTCCATGTTTTATACCTGGTGGCATTTTTTAGTCACCCTTGGTCGAATCTCACACATTATCCACTTACCCCCTTCACTCTAGTCAGAACATACTTACACATACCCTGATTTTCCTACTGACTGCAAGACCATCACTACCAAAAGGATTTTTTTGACTGCCTCCACTTACATTACAGCTCCTACTTTAGGCCAGATGTACATATCCAATAATATTTCCATCTTTCATTATCATGCCTTGCTGACCCACCATGTTACAATTTATTTTGATCTTATTTCTTGACTCCATAGATCAACACTTTTCGAGCGGTTGATGCTTCTTTCCTTTCAACTTCAACACTCATATTTCAGGACTGAGGTTGTACCTTGGATACATCCCCTCCACTTTGAGGGGCGTCCTCAGGTGGCACAATGAGAGTCACCATTTCGCATTGATGTCATCGGTCCACCTGACATTCGACACAACACTGGTTTTCATGTCAGGGTGCTACCATGCTTAATAACCATTGTAGCTTTGTCATTTAGTCGAAGACCCACACATCACTAAGCACCCCATTCGGTAGTGCTTCCATCGTGATGTGATGGAGGTACACAAAGTCAAAGACCCATGCATACATAAGCAACTCACTCAAGAAGTGCTTCACCTTTTTTATGCATGGGGGCACTAGATTCAGTCTATTTTCTAAGAAATGCCCTTGAGCGCATCAACAATTATTGTCACCAGCCATCATCACGTCAACTAGTCCAGTTGGCTTGGAAAGATTTGTTTTTAGTCTGATTGTAATAATCCATCACTAGTCATCATAATTAGCATGGGACAAGCCCACCTCGTATAACAACTTTTTATTTTTCACTCAAGTTTTATTCAGAGCATGGTTATCATTTCTCCTCAATTAAGGGTTTCCTCTACTCAATTCCATGACAAGTTATTCTCTCCCTCTCTCTCTCACACACACACAAATAAGTTACTCAGACTCTTAGTCCGAACATAAAAATATGATCTATTTTGGCTATACGCTTGCTCCTAACCTCATACATCAGGGGGAAACTATTAACACCTGAAAATCATACACTATAAAAATACACCTAAAGTTGTCCAACATAATGTACAGATAAATATTTTCCAACTAAAGACGTTATGGAAGTTCTAAAATTTTAATTTCTCCCAAGGCTACCTATGAAAAATTTGGATCGTGCCCCATACAGGATGTTGGCTTGAGGGGGCCTAACTGAGGTTTGGAGTTAATTAGTCAAAAAAATCCGTGTACTGCAGGCCCTTTCAGCAACAGCACACGGAGCGAAGATTGAGGTCTCACCCAAAGCAATATGGGGGATGCTAGAACCAAGTTTCTGCACCCTTGAGATGTTTGAGGGGTCGGTTTAGTCCAACAGTGAATACCTTTGTGTAGGTCACTTCACATGTTGTCCTGACCTGTGAGACCTTTGCGATCTATTATAATCGCCTTCGCATAGCCCTAACCAAGGGCTGAGGTGATTTTGCACTGCCCTAGTAGCAATCTGTGCTACTTCCCCAAGTTATACCACGAATCTTACTTATCTTCTTATAACAGTTAGCTATCTTCATGTAAACAGATACTTAATCTTATATTCACTTTATCAACACATTCATATAAGTTTGCACATCATATAAAAAATAAAAATGCAATTTATATCTGATACATTCAATGCACAAAACAGGAAAAAGATACACATAAATGATGTAAAACTTCTCTTTATTACTTCTACAAAGGTTACAGACTCAGCTCGCCCTATGCACTTAGATACAGGGGTCCACGCACTTAGTTGCGGACTACTAGGCCTTTGTGCACTCAGCTACATAGCCTTCTCCTACTTTACAACCTGAAGACTCGACTCTCCACTTAGATAAGACTCAATTCTCCATATATTACTTCCACTTCTCTTTCTTTGGTCATTTACAACTTATAGCCTCACTCTATTTATACAATCTCAGCCGACATTACATTACAAAAATGAGTTCAGACAACCCTATGACTCATTTACAATCTTCATGCTCCATGCCCACAAAACGCGAAGTCTTTACATCAAATTTGGTCAAAATCTGGGCTTTAAGCCCCAAAACTTGCCCTAGGGGATTCCGTGCCCAACGAGCCCCCAACACAAACATCATGACTCACCCTCGAGTCACTCTATCAGTGCAGAGATCTTTGCATGGAGACATCCCAACTTTTTCTGAACTGCTGCAAGATCGGTAATTCACTGAGCAGCTGCTTGTTGTATCTCCTGCATGCATTATTTAGAGACTGTTGTATCTGAACTGCTTCCTTGTATCTGCTACTACGTTCCCTGCATCTATTTATAGTCCCACACCTCCTTTTAGCTACCTGGAGTGCTAAGAGTGTGCTTTGGTGGGCTAGTTAGATAGTCAGGCCACCCGTGTATGGCTTCAACTGGTTGCCATTCACTCTTCCTAGGAAATGTTCTCCATTTAACTTTACCAAATGCACCACGCCTCCATCTGCGACTTCCTTAATAATTCCCATCCAATTCATTATGAATTTTCCCGGGAATTTATCAAACTTATTATCATACGGTAACACCAAATCGTTCACCTTGAAGGTGCACAACTCAATATGTCGATCGTGCCAGGCCTTTTCGCGCTACTTTTGTACATGTTGGTGAAAGCCAACTAGAAATCGTTCTTCCTCAAGTTCCTCCAACTGCGTGAGTCTTTCCTCCAGGGCTCTGCGGTCCATCATACCTATGAGCGTTGTTATGCATAGACTAGGCACAATGTATTCCGTGGACATTATGACTTCCACTCCATAGACCAGCTGAAAAGGTGTTTGTCCCATCAGTTTCTTGCATGTCATTTTATAAGCCCATAATATTGAAGGTACAAGAAGGTCCCAATCACTTTGTTGCACATTGCATACTTTGGTTAGTGCAATCTCTAGTACTTTGTTAAATGCTTCTATTATCCCATTGGCTTGTGGGTGATACGGTGTGCTTTTCTGATAATAAAACTCTTATGTCAGCGTGCTAATCGTCTCATTCAGGAAATATGTACCGCAGTCACTCATCAAGATCTTTGAATATCCAAATCATGTTAATACATGTTAAAACAGAGACTTCACGGTCATGGCAGCCATGCAATCTTTTACCGATTGCATTTCTACCCAACGAGTTAGGTACTCAGTTGCAGTGATAATATATCTTGCGTCTGTTTTTCCTTGAGGTTTGATAGGTGCTACGAAGTCAATTGCCCACTTTTCAAAGGGCTGCAATGTCATTTGTAGATTCAAAGGCATCTCATCACTCCGCGATGGTTTACCTGTTCTTTAACATACATCGCAGGCCTTGCAATGTGCTTATGAATCCTGATGGAGGGTCGACCACCATGACCCTGCACGAAGAATATTCTACACGGTCGCTCTCCTTGCATAATGTCCTCCCGCAACACCCCCATGAAAACCCGCGAGGATATGGCTTCTTTCAAATTCAGGCACATACCTTCGTAGTATCTCATCATTTCCCATCTTATATAGGTGCCTCGTAATGACAGAGAAATCTGCTGCATGCACCACTAGTTCCTTCTTTTGTTGGATGGAGTACTCTTTTGGTGCAGTTCTAGCCGTAAGAAAGTGGATTATGTCTTCAAAATTTCCATCCGCTACACACACAACAAAGAGATGTGCGTCAGGTAATCCTTCCTCTAGACTAGTAGGTTCCTCTCCTATCTCATTGCACGACAGGTGATCCGGTCCTGCGTTCAATCATCTAGGTTTCACAAAAACTTCAAAATCATATTCTTGGAACAATAAAAGCCATCTGCATATGTGACCCCCCAACACAGGCTTATTGACCAAGTATTTCAGCGCAAAATGATCTGTATACATTTTGAAGTCTCCCCCTAGCAAATAGTGTTGATATTTCTGGAGTACATACACCATAGCCAATCCCTCATGTTTAGTGGTTTAATAGTTCTTTTTTGCTTTAGACCATCTGCAACTCACAAATGTGATAGGGTGGTCCAAGCCCTCTCCACCATCCTGTGTTAATACCACTCCCAGTGCTATACACAATGCGTCAACATGGGCATGAAACTCCTTGTCCCAGTTTGAGAAGACAAGGATCGGTGCAGTGACCATCTTTTCTTTCAATACATCCAGGCTTTTCTTATAGTCATCGTTCCAATAGAATGTGACATCTTTTTTCAACAGCTTTTCCATTGGTGCGGTGATCTAGGCATAGCTTTTGATAAACTTCCTATAGTACCTCGTATGTCCCACGGTAGCGCAGAACTGTTTCACATTTTGTGGTGCTTCCAAATTCAAAATCACTGCAATCTTCGCGGGATCTACCATCATTCCATGTTTTCCAACCACATGTCCCAATAAGTTCCCGAAAGGAACGAGGAAAGTACACTTATTGAGGTTAAGGGGGATTTGGTATCTTCGGCAGGTATCCAACATCAAGCATAAGCTTGCTACATGGTGCTTAACTGGCCCAAATACAGTCCAATCATCAAAATAAACTTCCAAGAACTTGTGAATATATTCCTTAAATGCTGCAACAACCATGCGAAAAAAGATGGCCGGCGCGTTCTTCAACCCAAATCAAGGTATGTTTTAGGATCCGTCTCAGCATTTTAACAATTATAATATGGGTCCCCAGTCCATGCCTTATTCTCCGATGTGGCCTCAATATCAATTTCCACCCTAGTAACAGTGGGATCCTCAAACTAGTTCGAATTCTCCATGGGCTCTGAGTTGGCATGGACCCTCTCCTCCTAGATAGTTTCCCCAATCGATGCCATAACAACAACTTCCGTTTCCCTCTAACATACCTCCTGGTAATCCACCTATTCGCCCTCAACTTCCTATCCAACCCAATCTGAATCCTAACAACAAAGGGGCTCAACCAGTTAACGCCCTCAACCTGACTTCCTACAGTATCTCTACCACAAAACTTTATGACAAGAACTTGAGATTTGGGCGGCTAGTAGATGGTCATCCCTCACCTATTATTATTGAACAATTTGACAGTGAGGTTAAAGAACCAGAAATAGTTTAAGAGAAATCAAACAAAGCTAGTAACAACCAAACACCTCCTCAACTGCTAATTACTCAAGAACACCGAGTTGACCTGCCCTATCCTGAAAGGTTGGCCTTGAGTAAACAGATCCCTCAAGCTAAGTTTGACTTTTTAGGGGAGTTACAAAATCTATTTGTTAAGATTCCCCTATTACAGGCTATGAGGGATGTACCTATATATGCAAAAACTCTTAGGGAATATTATGCAAAAAAACCTAGAAAGATATCAATGGACCCACTCACTCTTCATGTGATGGGAAAGTTATCATATTTTATGCTGGGAAAGGTTATTCTTGTGAAATATGGGGATTCGGGGAACCCAATTCTAACTGTACAAATTAATGGAGTGGAAATTCCGAATGTACTGGTAGATTTGGGTGCTGCTATAAATGCCATCATTGTTGAGGCTATGCATACATTGGGTCTTCAAAACCTCAAACATACACCTACTGTGTTAGAATTAGTAGATAGATCTATAGTCAAACCGGTAGGAAAGTTAGAAGACATTACAATCTCAGTTGATTCATGGCATTATCCTGTGGATTTCCTAGTGTTGCAAACACAGTCCCCAGCTAGTGGCCATCCCTTGATTCTAGGAATGTTGGGTTGTGTTATATTCTTTCCACGACTAACCTACGTAGTGAATCGGGGGATTAGAGGGGGGGCAGAGCCCCCCCTTCGTTGCGCAATGGGGGGGTCACAGGGGGGAGACATCCCCCCCTTCGTTGCTCCGATTGTGCAACGGGGGGGGCCAAAGTGGTGCAGCAGCCCCCCTGTCCGGGGGGTTTGAGGGGGGCGGGTAGCCCCCCTCTACGGGGTTCGGGGCAGCGCCTCGGGAAAAAAAAAAATTGGACCCTATATTAGGTTGGGCGAACCTACCTATGGTTTTTTGGTCAATGGTTTTGGACACGATGGTTTTCGATCCATGGTATTGGATACTTCGGCATGTATAAATATGTATTGTAACATTGAAAGGAACATAATGAACAATCAAGTTGGTAGTTCGGGTTTTGGGATCCAGTGGGAAATCTCTGTGTATATGTGTTTTATGTGTTATGCTCTCGCATTTTTATTTTTCCTGTTATTTAGAATTCGTATGCAGGTAATTTCTGTACGGGGTTAAAACCTACATTTGGTATCAGAGTTGTTTTGGCTTCAAGGGGACGTTATTGTTGTTGAGTGGTTTCGCTCGGGCCTGTGGTAGACCCTGTTCAGTGGGAGATCTGCGAGATCGATTCTGGTGGTGAAAGAATATGGTGAGTAGCAGAAAGATAGAGATTGAGAAGTTCAATGGTCTGAATTTTGAGCTGTGCAAACTCAAGATGGAGGATCTGTTGGTGGATAAAGATCAGTGGATCGCGGTAGATCTAGGTACTAAACCAATGGGAGTGACCGATGAAGAATGGAAGAAGTTGGATGGGAAGGAAAAGAGCACAATTGATTGTGTGTCTCAAATTCAGTATTGTTGAATGTATTAGGGGAAGCTACGGCGAAGGCTCTGTGGGACAAGTTAGGGACTTTGTACCAATCTAAGTCTCTGGTGAATAAACTATTCCTGCGGAAAAAGCTGTATAACCTGAGGATGAAAGATGGAGACTCGGTGACAGAGCATCTGAATGCGTTTAATACTGTGGTAAGTCAGTTATTATCTGTTGATATTAAAATTTCAGATGAAGATAAGTGCATCAGTTTGTTGTGTTCTCTACCAGATTCGTGGGATAGTCTGGTTATTGCAATAGGTAGCAATGCAACTGCTTTGCAGTTTGATGAAATAGTCTCAGCCTTGCTGACGGAGGAGATGAGACGGAAAAATATGGACAACCAGAATGGTGATGCCTTGTCTGTACGAGGATGGTCGCAGAACAGAAACAAAAATAAGTCATCGAGTGGGAGATCTAAATCTAGAGGGAGATCTAAATCTCCAGGAAAACCTATAAAGGTGGTGTGCTGGAAATGCGGAAAGGAAGGGCACTTAAGAAGGGAGTGTAAATCTAAAGCTCCTGATAAAGGAAAGGGATCTGATGATGCTCCTTCCGCAGAGGCAAAAACCACCTCAGATGAAGGTGGGGATGTGTACTTGGCTTCTTCAAGTACACATGTAGATCATGAGGCATGGTTGATTGACTCGGGTTCATCCTTTCACTTCACTCCCCATAGAGAGTGGTTCTGCGAGTATGAGAAATACGATGGTGGTGATGTCTTCTTGGGGGATGATATGAAGGCTAGAATCATTGGTCGTGGAAAAGTGAAGTTGAAGTTGCAAGGTGGAAGGGTTAGAACCCTTCCAGGTGTTCTGCATATTCCTGCGTTGGCCAGAAATCTGATTTCTGTAAGCAAGTTGGATGATGCAGGTGTAAAGACAGTGTTCGAGAAGGATACCTGCAAGATGGTTCGGGAGCACTGGTATTGATGCGGGGAGTTCGGATTGGAACTCTGTACAAGCTGCAAGGTAGCACTGTTGCTGACGGGT
>APFE030980356.1:80170-90565 GCA_000404065.3 Pinus taeda
CGGGGCAGCGCCCTGGAAAAATTTTTTTTGGACCCTATATTAGGTTGGGCGAACCTACCTATGGTTTTTCGGTCCATGGTTTTGGATGCAATGGTTTTCGGTCCATGGTATTGGATGCTTCAGCATGTATAAATATGTAAGTAACATTGAAAGGAACATAATGAAAAATCAAGCTTGTAGTCCCGGTTTTGGGATCCAGTGGGAAATCTCTGTGTATATGTGTTTTATGTGTTATGCTCTCTCATTTTTATTTTTCCTGTGATTTAGAATTCGTATGTAGGTAATTTCTGTACAGAGTTAAAACCCACAGGGAAGACCGTGGTTGGTAACCGCAAATGCCTACATTGGGTGTCGTTATGGAAATATGGTTATCTCAAATGGGCAGGTTACTAAAAACCTTGTGTTATACCCTCCTACAGAACCTAGCTTGTCTGTGAAACCATATTTTCATAAGAAACCTCTACCAAACTAAAAGTCTGAGTTTGAAGATGAATAATTAAGACCAATTCTTACTATTGAGCAGGCCCTTCAACTAAAAACAGAAACTGAGGATAATCTATCTTGATCTGTGAAACAGAGGAAAGTATTGAAACAACAGATGGATTTGAAGAACTGCCTACAACTATGTCCCATGATAGAATTTCTATAGAGACAGAGCCAGGAAAGACCCTGAATATTAACCCAAATCTGTCAGAATCCCAGACAAAACAACTTCTAGCTGTTCTCCGAAATCATGAAGAAGCCTTCGCCTGGGACTATATAGACATGAAGGGGATTCCTGCCAATCTATGTACCCATCATATATACATCAAAGAGGATTGTCATCTTGTGAGACAACCCCAGAGGAGAATGAACCCCGCTTTGAAAAACATTGTCAAGGAAGAACTTCAAAAGCTGTTGGATGTAGGATTTATTTACCCCATCTCGGATAACCAATGGGTTTCCCCTGTTGGTGATTGTTCCCAAGAAAAATGGTAAATGGCAGATATGTGTAGATTATATAGAATTAGACAAGGCAACACAGAAAGACCATTTCCCTTTACTGTTCATTAACCATGTCTTGGATACTTTGGTTGGGAAGAAGTTGTTCTCCTTCCTAAATGGGTTTAGTTGGTACAACCAAATCTAGATAGCTCTCGAGGATCAAGATAAAACCACTTTCACGTTCCCTTGGGGAACTTGCGCATACTGAGTCCTTCCATTTGATCTCTGTAATGTGCCTGCAACATTCCAAAGGGAAATTTTAGGGATTTTATCTGATCTGGTAGATGACAGTGTTGAAATCTATATGGACGATTTTACTCCATATGGGAACTCATTTGAAGAAGGGCTTGCAAATCTGGAAAAAGTTCTTGAAATATGTAAATAGACGCATGTCTCTTTAAGTACAGTGAAGTGCCACATGATGATGGAGGAAGGAATAATTCTAGGACATTTTCTTATAGATGTTCGAATTCGGATGGATCCAGCTATGGTAGAGGTAATATTGCACTTTCAAATACCCAAAACACCCACACAGGTATGCAGCTTTATCATTTGTGTTGGTTATTATAGGCTCTTTATAGAAAATTTTGCTAAGATAACACATCCACTTTTTCAATTGCTGACAAAAGATGCAGATTTTGTGTGGACAGATGACTATGATGTAGCCTTTGTGAAGATCAAGGAACTTGTCTGTAGAGATCCGATCCTTTGAGGGCCAAAATAGACATTACCATTTCATATCCATGTTGATGCCTCTCAGACAGTAGTTGTGGTAGTCTTGGGACAAGTAGACAAGGTGCCATATGCAGTTTACTTTGTTAGTAAGAACTTGGCTCTTGCCGAGTTAAACTACATAGTGACTGAAAAAGAATTTCTTGTTGTCATCTATGCCATCAACAAGTTCTAACATTATATTACCAAGTATCCTAACCTTTTAAACACTAATCACACAGAAATCAGGTATCTGATGAATAAACCCATTACCCATGGTCGTATTACAAGATGGTTGATGTTAGTTCAATAATTTGACATAACCATAGTAGATAAACTGGGAAAGGATAATGTGGTTGCTGATTTTCTATCTAGACTAGATAATAATGTTGAAAGTACACCCATATAAGATAGTTTTCCAAATAAACATCTTTTTGCAATTTCTGCTAACACTCTATGGTATGTAGATATTGCTAACTATATTGCTACAAGGAAGGTACCTCGTCACTTGTCATATAGGCAAGAGTAGAGAATTATTCATCATAGTACCCGATATTCATGGATGACAGGATACCTTTTTCACACAAGGGCTGATAAGAAGATTCAAAGTTTCATATCTGAGGATGACATTTATGAGATATTGAAGGATGCCCATGATGGCCCTTCTGGAGGAAATTTTGAAAATAAAAGAACGGGCCACAAGGTGTTGCAAATAGGATATTATTGGCCTTCTATTTTTCGGGATGCTCGAGATTATGTCTGAGGATGCGACAGTTGTCAATGCATGGGGCAGCCTAGAAAGTCTAATGAAATGTCATTGCAGCCCCAGGTAGTCCTCGAGCCTTTTGAGAAGTGGGAAATTGACTTCGTTGGACATTTTAACCCACCTTCTCATCAAAAGGTTCACATTTTGGTCTGCACTGATTATGTGACTAAGTGGGTGGAAACTAGAGCTGTTCCAAAAGCAATGGAACAGGTGGTTTCAGATTTCATTTTTGAAAAGATTTTTGCTCGATATGGTACTCCAAGGGAGATTGTTTCAGATGGAGGGGCACAATTTACATCCCACATTATAGCAAAGCTTATGCATAAATATGGATTCAAACATAGGGTGATGTCTCCATACCACCCCCGGGCGAATGGACAAGTAGAAAGTAAAAACAAGGTATTGGAAAATATCTTAACAAATACTGTGGAAAATCATTATCATCATTGATTTCAGAAACTTCCTGAAGCTCTCTGGGCATACAGGACAACATGGTGGAAAAAAACTGGGTTGTCACCATTTGAGTTAGTCTATGGGAAATCCCCCTTGTTTTCGATATAATTTGAGATCAGGACGCTCAGAACAACTTTGGAAGTAGGATTGGACTTATAGGAGGCCTAGAAACATCGACTGTAACAGCTAAATGAGTTAGATGAACTCCATTGAATGGCTATCCAGAAAAATACTGTTATCCAACAGTAGAGAATAAAATGACACAATAAATTTGTCAAGAATAAGGTGTTTCATAAAGGAGATTGGGCACTACTCTGACTCCCTCTTTAAATATTTTAAAGGGAATCTTCGCACTCACTGGATGGGACCCTATGAAGTGGACTATGTGTTTGAAAATGGAACAGTCAAATTGGTTACAATAGATGATACTTGTGATTCCTTCTTAGTGAACGGACACCGTCTGAAATTATACCATTGTCCAACTTCTAGGGATGCCTTCATCAAACATCTCTCTGATAAATCCAGTTTGATGGTTGTTGGTGCAGAGAATAATATATATATATATATGTTGTTACTACTTAGTTGTTTGTCTTTTTGCAGGAAGTACTATCAAAATATGATGATGTGAAGTTGACAAATTTTCTAAGTAATAGTTGCTATTGATATTTCCAGGAAAGTTTCTAAGTGTCAGATGCTCTTACTCATTGGGTGTGGTTACTTCGCTGTTGCTGTTACTCCTGGAAAATTTTCTAAGTGTCGGACGTTGTTACTCCTTAGGTTTTGTTACTCCACCACTGTTGTTACTCCTGGAAAATTTTCTAACTGTCGGATGGTGTTACTTCTTGGGTGTTGTTACTCTGCCGCTGCTGTTACTCCTGAATATTTTTCCAAGTGTCAGATGTTGTTACTCCCTGGGTGTTATCACTCTACCGTTGTTGTTACTCCTGGAACATTTTCTAAGTGTCAGATGTTTTTACTCCGCCGTTGTTGTTAATCCTAGAAAATTTTCGAAGTGTCAAATGTTGTTACTCCGTCGTTGTTGTTACTCCTGGAAAATTTTCTAAGTGTCGGATGCTATTACTCTGCCATTGATGTTACTCTGTCGCTACTATTACTCCACTAATGATGTCATTCCGCTGATTACTTTGACGTTACTCCACCACCAGGTAGGTCGCTAGGTACGTCTCCGTTGACTTTTATGGATTCAATTAAAATATTCCATCGTCGAGACATTTATGTGTCGTGGATGGCTACATTTAAGGGGGGGAGGGGGGGGGGTTATGTCATAAGTTAACGACAACATATTTAAAAATCACATTAATGACATATAATCATAAATCTTGTCATTTCGTATAATCATTTTAATGTATTGGAATTTGAATTACATATATTTTGATAACCTATTAGTCTTTTCTAATTCATACGAATTAATTACCATAATAATTTCATTGCACTTACCATGATTTTCCATAATCCTTTGCATTTTTCAAAAAATCACCGACCTCTTTCACTGCCTTTTACCCTACATTCCAACATGATGTTACTATTACCATTGAATTCCCCAACAGTCGACTGCGTCCAATTGTTGTTACTATTTTTATAGCAATGGGTGCGTTGGCTCTGCGTCACGAGCCAGAGGATACCACCCTAGTTCGTAGCAATAGAAAGGTGTGGCAGATTTTTATCAATGCAAGCTGGTACATCTACTTTAACAGATTGTAGGGATTTGAAAAGGGGATTATAATGGAATTCGCTTTCAATTTGAATGGGAATTGCTCTAGGGTCAGAGGGATAGAAATCCCTATCACGGAGGAAGCTATTGTAGAGGTCAGTGGATTACCTCAGCAAGGACAGAGCTGGTTTTCATGGATAGCTCCCCTCTCGGTGTTCCTGGAATTATTTTTGCAAGCTAGCGAGAGTGTCATTCAAAAAGGTCGGGGGTATGCTTGAAATTATTTGTTGTGTCTGTGGGGCGGTGTAGCAGGTTTTTTTATGAAATACATAATTTATGAAGGACAATTCACCATTATATTTAAGTATCATTTTAGGATGTTAGCTCGTCTTCGATTTCCATAGTCATAAGTCTTTTCTTTGAACATGCCCTTCCTTTTGCTGAAAAGCCTCCAATTGATGGCGCAGTCTGCTCAATGTTTGCGACAGATCTTAGTAGTCATCACCAATCATGGGCTGGTTTGATTACTGGTCATGCACGCATTGACCTGATTTCAAATTCCTTGGATGATATTTTAGGAATCAACAGAAGAGGAAGTAGCAACTGCTATAGCTGCTAGAGAAGGAGAGCTAGAGAGAATGGAGGAGGAACCAGCAGACGAAGAATATCTAGACCAAGAAGAACCTGAAGAGATGGAAATGGAAGAGGAAGAACCAGAGCAAGAAAAGGAGATTGTAACGGAAGAGACAGTTAGTCCTACAGCCGAGGCTGTTACACAAGAACCAGCCTCGACTATGGAACCAATTGAGGAGGAAATCATGGACATGATGGATGAAATTGATATGGTGATACAAGGATCCACTTTCATTAATAGGGGGCAAGGGGAAACAATGCTAGCATCACCTATTCAGGAAGAGTTGGATCTGGGTGGTGGTGCCACACAAGAACCACCACCAAACCATCTAGTCCCGGAGAATTTGAAAAGAATGATCCATGAGGTTGACACTACCCCACAAGAACCAATGTTAACCACGGGACAAGAGTTAACACAAGAAGGAGCCTCAGGCTAGAGAAAAATCATGGCTAATGAAGGGAAGGAACTAGAGGTAGTAGAAAGGGACACTATAGACTAGGAAGAGAACATCTTCCATTCTCCTTTTTGTGCCACCATACCAAGAGGAGCAAGAGCGTCTCATTCTCCCTGATGCTCAGAAGAGGAGGTCATTGTTCCCCCCATTTTGAAGTTTGATGGTTCGGTAAAGGGTTCAACTGCTGCTAGTTTGTTGGCTACTAATTCTCAGCAAGGCCATGCTAAAGAAGAGATTGAGAAGGAAAACCTTGCAAGAGAACGGGAACAACGAATGGTTGAAGAAGGCATTGTTCAGATAAGAGATGTCCCAGAGTCCAGAAGGGAGGAAGAAGTGAATGCTTCCGAGAAAGGGAAACCAAATAAGGGAAGCCCGGTAGATGGACTCATGGATACTCCTCCAAGTAATCCCCCACCTTACGGACCAGCTGTAGGGCCAAATGAATTGATTGTTAAGCAGGAATTGATAGAACTATGAAAGCATAGGAGGCACTCCTTAAAATGAGATATTAGCTATAGTTCAGAGACAGAATGCATTTGAAAATAGATGTTTAAAGGCTAAGAAGATAGGTGCATCGACTTGAGTAGCAGGTAAGAAAGTATAAACGGTGGGCTAATAAGCCTTAGGTTACGGTGGCTAAAGCAGCAACACAGATAGATGACTTTCCTACAACCTCTGTTACCACCCAAACAGATTCTATAGAACAGTTGTTTGATGGCCATGAATTATTTTTAACAGTCAAGATTCAAAATTGGAAATTTGATGTGGCCCATTACAAGAAGGAGGTGGAAAGGGTCCAAGAACAATCGTCCCAGGCTATCCTTGAGTATATAGAATGAGTGGACATATTACGGCTTAGGTATGCAAAGAAACAGCTCAAAGTGGATAGATTGGAAGGATAATTGCTGGAATTGAAGACATATAAAGAAAATATGTTCAGCTTGGCACAACAAGTAATGGCATGTCACTCTCCTGCTTCTAGTTATGTCCTTTTCCTTCATGAGAAATTTTTTTTCTTCTATTTGGAAAGTATTAAGAAGAAGGTTAGTCATGAGAACAAGGATTCTATGTAGTTCCCTCGTATATAGAGAATCCATGACATGATAACCCATCATCTGATGTGTGAGCTTTATATGCATGGATACTTCTTGGGCATGGACCGAGAGTTTAACCTAGTCCCATATGTGGGGGACATTCATTTAAGGGCTCTTACCTCCTCTATTATCAACCAGATAAATTGGAAGAAGACTTCTAATGTGTTTGAATTGAATCAAAACATGAAGTCTCTTATGATAAGAGGGGAGAATGAACGGTCTGTGACGATGCATAATACACATGCCACCTTTTTAGAAATTCAGGGAAATAAAGAACGAATGTTAGGGACAAAGAAGTGGTGTATTGACCTCTGTGTCAAACAAATAGTCACATTTCAAGATGAGGCCCTTGATAGTTGTCAGAAAAGGTGGATGATCTCACCTACAACTGTCCGGAATAGGGAACCTTTTGGGGCGCAAAATTTTGCACGAGCATTAAGTTGGGTGACAAGATATGTGGCATGCATCCAAACATGCGAGGTCTGGTGGATGGGACTCTGGTTCAGGTTCCCCATCATTTGATTGCCAGCAGAGCACTACATCCCAGCATACAATGTACCAAATGATTGGTGGAAGGATGTTCTTCTCACTGAAGGATACAAGCCCCCAGGAACATATATGGAAGATGAGTATGATCTTGCCCAGTTCCACTCTCACTACAGTCGTTCTAACTCAGACCTATGGAAGCAGCGAGCTGCATGAGGACATGCAGAAGACTAGTTGGGGGGAGATGTTGGGCACCAAATATGCCTATCTTTTCCTTACAATTTTACCTATCCTTTCATCCCTTTTTCACCAATGGTATGCATTAGTTGTGATAAAATCACAAGGTAAACTTCCCTTCTAATGTCTCTGGGAATATTTAATTGATGAAGTAAGGTCATAGGGTTTTGCCTATGCGAACTACTAAAATTTTCTATTTCCGCAAATTCCGGTGAACAAGTATCACATTCATAGTTTGCAGCCGCAGTCCCACATTTACAACAGCTATTAGGCAACGTTGCAATAGCATAATTAACTCCCAGCTGCTCACAGGCTTATTTTAGATCTTTATTGTTCTCTCTCTCTCAACAATTAGTTGTTGTTCTAACAATTGCATATTTTTGGGCATTAGTTGCCAGATTTGGGGGAATATGTCTTTCCCATGTATTTGTATAAAAGGGGTTTCATTCCTGTGCAAAGGTTTTAGTCGTGCAAAGATAGACATTGTAGCAGTTCTTCATATATTAATTGAATGCGAGAAAGTTTGATGTTCTTCTCGTAGTTGTGATTTGACGCAGCCCTGATTAGAGAGTTGGGCCCACTCTCCTGATCAGGTGCTGCGTATTTTCTTTATGCATGTTGTTTCTTTTGTTGTGTGATAATTTCTTATTGTTGTTACAAATCTTTAATTAATTGTTGCGAATGCCTTTTTAAGTTCTACGGTTTATTTCTAATTACTGTTACAATGACGCTTTGATTCTTTAGCTGTGAATCCTTGGTTTATGTTAGATTGTAACCTTGCCCCTGCATATACCTTGTGTGTTACCTTGAAAAACGTACTCAACCAGATTGATAAATTAATGTGGAAAAAGGGTGGAATAGTTTATTCACACTCAGACACCAACAAGCGCCATGAAGATTTTCGTTAATGGCTTCAATGATGTTGTTTGTTACTGCTTCTGTGACAATTGTTGCCCTTTCTTCTTGCTTGAGCCCAAAATCCTAGTCTGCAAATAGAATTTCTTTATGTGATTCCTCCTATTTTGGCAAATCAACCTTTCTCCCATCTTTCAATTCTTTCCAGGTGATAAAGTCAAAAATCCTTTTATGGACTTCATCATACTCAAGCCTCATGTTGACGACTTGGATTATTAGCTTATCATTGTTGCAATAAGGATTTATTTGCGAGCATTTCTGGCACAAAACTTCCTTTTGTTGCATTAGTTGGGCGTTCAGGCTCAATGCTTCTTTTACGAACTGATCAATTTGCAGACGATCTATATACTTCTATGTCATAGCTTGAATCTACGCATTCTTTTCTGCTAGGCTGGCTTGATGTTGTATTTTCATCTTTTCAAACTCCTGTTATAGTTTGGCTATTTCTAACTCTACTTATAGATTAGATTTGTCTTGCTCTAATTGTTGTTCCAGTAGCAGGATCTTTTGTTCTTTTTCTCTTAGCAGCGTTTGAACCTCTGTTGCTTTATCAATAGTTATCATAGCATAGGCTCCCACAAATTGAGACAGTCTTGTAAGGTTCTCAAATGGGTCCATGGGAGAATATTTCCAGACAATGTCCATTAGTTCATTGTCAAGAGTGGTAATAGCTGCAACATCTAACTCCCTTTTCTTCCTCTATCTTTTGATTACAGTTTTATGGGTAGGGCTATAAAACACATCTAATGGGGGAATTTCCTCAATTCTCAAAATAATTTCAGAAGTGGGGGTGGCAGGAATAAGCTCCGCATCCTGAGTGCCTACAATTTTCTCCACTGTAATTTCTTGAGTTGATTTGTGTTGTGGAGTATGTCAGGGAAAATTTTAAGAACCCCCCTAAATTTATAAGTATAATAAATGGGCGAATCTCCATGGTATATAAGAAAAATGGAAGGCGACTTTATCAATAATGTAATATGTATATATAAATTTTTGGCGAATCTCTCACCAGGCATGGCGAATATTTTACTCAATTATAAAATCTTGTAAGATCTTGGTATTACCATGGGTTATCATAAACCTGGAGCTTAAAATTTACTATTATAATTTATAAAAATTAATAAATTTATAGTTGATTTTTATTTTATTTTATATTTTAACCAAGCTAAAATGTTTAACATACATTAAATTACAACATCCATTTTTACTTTGATCCACCAAGCCCTGAGAGGGATCAGATATTTTTTCACTCTATGCTAGTTTTCATATCATGATATTTGATACGTCTCGGGGGTTAGATGGATCTATGCTGGTTTAATTTTCCCCCATTTAAATAGGCTACATTCCAGGTGAATACCATGGGTCAATACCAGGTGCCATTTTGGTGAATACCATGGGTCAATACCATGTGCCATTTTTATTTTAATTAATACTAATATTAGGGTTAATAATGTTTTTTTGCATGGTATTAATAACAATCTAGTCCATGGTATTTGTCCCATAGTATTTTGCCCATAGGTGTCACCTAAATATAAGGCATTTTTTTAGTGTTCCTAAATATAAGGGGACTTATGGAGTAAATATAAAAAAATGTTTTATTTGTTTACCATACCTCTCATTTATTTATATTTTTATTAATTTACCATACATCTTTTACAAATATGGTATTTGGCCCAGAGGATTCACTTAAAGCCTTCATAAATAGAACCGAGGGTTATGCCTTCATAAATAGAACCGAGGGTTATGGACTAAATATAAAAAAAGGTTTTATTTATTTACCATACGTCTAGTTTATTTATATTTTTATTTATTTACCATACGTCTAGTTTATTTATATTCTTATTTATTTACCATACCTTTTGAGTAAGTATAAAAAGACGTTTTATTTATTTACCATACCTCCACTTTACTTATATTTTTATTTGTTTACACCCTTGCATTATATAAGGTGACTTATGGAGTAAATATAAAAAATGCTTTATTTATTTA
>APFE030980363.1:0-11084 GCA_000404065.3 Pinus taeda
ATGGGCTTTTGTGGAATTCACACCACCTTCTAGTATCCTTCTTTGACTTCTCATTACCCTTCTTTGCCTGCAACTTGGGCTGATTACCTTGAGGTTGGCTCTCTTTGCTTTGTCCCTTGTTTTTTGAGTTAGGGCCTTCCTTTATAGGCTTTTGTTGTAATGGATTTGGAGATGCAAACACTCACTTATTCTTTTCCTTCCATTTTTTTCTATAGTTAACATCATATTGATAAGGCGCCCCTAGTGAGGAGATGTCCAAGAAATCCATCTCCATTTGGATGTATGTATGTAGGCCACTATGCTACTTCAAAACTAAGTGTTACTCAAAGTCTTTGATTCTCAACTTCAAGTGCAATATATGGAAAATAGTGTTGTTCTCTGGAACTATCTAGTCTCTCTCTTATTGTAGAGTTGTCTATATCATGTATTGTTCATCATAGTTTCCTTTTGGGTAGAATTACTCCATTAGGGCATCAACGAAAATGGCCCAAGTGGGTTTGCATCCAATATCCCAGACTCATCTTCTCTACGTCTCTCCTAGTAACCTTCCAACCAATATTTGATATGAGGAAGGGATTTTATGAGCATGAAGGCAATCTTCTCATTTTCAATTTTTTTTGGATAGAGTAATAGCCCTTTAATATGTTTAACCGTATATCCAAAGAGTTTGCATCTATTTTTTCTTTGAATAAGGGATATCAAAGTTAACTTCTAACTTGAAGGGTGTCTCACCTCCAAAATTGTCGCTCGTTGAAGATGTCTTAGCCAATGTTGACAATTGTCGAAGGATCTAGGTGAAATTGTCCATCATCTTATTCCTCTATCATGTGAGCAGGGTTGCAATTTGATGGGATTTTTTCCATCAGAGACCATTTTACTCGTAAAATACGTTGAAATTTTTTAAATGACCATTTGACCTGATGTGTTTGGAAGGATGCATAACGTATTTTTTACGGTTAAGGTTTTTTTAAAAACATTATTAATATATTATCCAGAGAGTGACGCCTTTCCATTAATGGACACTATAATAAATCGATAATGATCTTATCAACAAATAAACTTTAATTTTGAAGCTTTTCTTGGTAGAATTTCAAAATATGAAAAAACTACTACCAAACTTTGCAATTCAAACAAAATGCTACTACAACACTTAATTTTTAAATTTGAATAGTTTTCTTGCAGCGTAATTTTATCTTCATAATTATAGGATGTATTGGTTATTCTGGTCTTGCGATTATAGCCATAATATTTGTAGAGTTGTATAATTATTGAGGTTGTGTCAATTTTTTATTAAGGGTTTGAAAAGTGGCTATAGAAGAAAAACCCATATGCTTTCTGATGATGATTCTGAAGAATTGAAAGCATTAGAGGACGATAATTGCAGTTTCCTCGACTTTATTTTACATAAATTAATGAACAAAAATTAGAATCATGTGCACCATAATCTCCATGATTGTGGCTTCGAAAAGACTTGCTGAAATATATTATCCATGACCATCTCGCTATTCAGAGCTTGGTTATTATTAAGTATTTTGGTTTTTTTTGGGATTGAAATTAAGTATGGTATCTTTTTTTTCAGTCCCAAGGGTTAGCTCAGTTGGTCAAAATTAGTGCCTCATCGATCGGGAGGTCACAAAGTCCATTCTCCCCAAAGCCCTTAGGGTTAGGCCTAGCTAGTGGATCGTGGGGCTAGATTCCCTTCAGGGTCAATCAACCCAGATTTTTCCATGGACGTAGCCACCACCTGTTGACCAGGGTGTCCGTGAACCACAACCAAAAAAAAAAATATGGTATCTTTTAAAAAAATTGTAGATTTGTGTGGATTAAATACTTTTACTTTTTTAATGTATAAATCAATTCAGTATGTTTAAAAACTTCTCCAATCTTAAACAATTAAAATTTGATAAATATGATTCTTTAAAAAGGTTTAGTGTTTTTTTAATGATGTTTTAGTTAAAAACATACTTGAAATATATTTAGTGAGCTTAGTGAATTGCTCTCTATAATATTTGTTTGTCTACTTTTCTCTTTTTTTAACATAATGGAAAAAATGATTATAATTCAGTGGTGAAATTCACACTGGGGACAATCCTCACTCGAAGCTATCCATAATGCAGGTTGAATCATCATGGTTATTCAAGAAAAACCACTCCCTATAATTACCCTACTTGTAGTTCGAGTCTGGATTTCACTCTTACCAAATATCTCTGAGCCTTGGGATATTAACCTATTTCTTTACATTGAATGAAATCAAACTCTTAGTCAAACAAAAGAAATTTTAAGACATACTATAGAACTAAAAAGAAAATTGTCAACAATTCCAATTTACAAACATAATTCTTTTATAAAATTTGTAAGTGTGTTTATATTTAACTATTACAGTGGTTTATATTTTACTCTATCCATCACCAACAAGGTGTGTTACTTAAACACATACTTTTAATACATTAAGTGGGTTCAAGTAAACCAAAATCTAATTTATTAATTGTACAATACCATCAGAATGAAACGAATCTAAAACATCATTGGAAACTATTTATTAATTTATTAGAGTTAATAAATGTAGAGATGGTGTTGAAGAACTCAATTGTAAACATGGTAATAATGTAGATATCTTACCTTGGAAACCTTTTTTCAAAAAACCTTCTAGAAATGACCTTTGTTTGGCTCTTTTATGCTTTAGGAATTATTACAAATAGAAACTATAAACTTATAGATAACATTTTTGTGTATTTTATTCCTAGGCTTCACATTCTTAGTCTTTCTCTATTTTCTTTTGTGCCATTAATATTGCAAGATTTCAATTTTCCATGGGTAAATCTATTTAGGCCCCTTTTCACGTTTCATTGATTTTCTTTCTTGTTGATGCAACTTGAGGTGCATGTGAGTGGACCATGTCAATTGAAGAAAGCTCCCGAGTGAATTTGAATATGCACACACATAGAAAATGAATCATATTTTTATTAAGGTGGGAATTAAGATACTTACAACTTGCACAAAATAACCTATAGCCTAAGGGCACATAACCACAAAAAATGGATTTGAGACCATTCAACAAATGTTATTAACTAGTTTCCTTAAATATATGTCTGCAAAACTAGGTGATCAATAAGCATCTTGTCTAATAGAGACTTTATATCAAATAATGTTATTCATATACATATACATATACATATACATATACATATACATATATACATATATACATATATACATATATAGATATATACATATATAGATATATATATATAATATATATATATATATATATATAATATATAATATATATAATATATATTAAAATATATATAATAATATATATATATATATATATATATATATATATTTATATATGCCCACAACACAACAAATTTGGCTTGGTTTGAAATGTTTTGTTCATAATGAAATCTCATTAGATGCTCAATCTTAGTATGATTGAATTCCCGTAAGTGTCACCTAGAAGGTACAAGGGGAAGAAAACATATATATTTCATACTCCTTAGAAGGAATGTCGTTCAATAACTCACAATTCATTCATTTGATCAGGGTAAGCTGGATTAGAATCCAAGACCAAATAGTTTCCTTGAAAGCCAATGAATATGTATCTATCTCTTATGCAAACATCATTAAAATTCCCACTTGAATGAATCAAACAATCAATCCATGAGTGTGTTAGCTTATCATGGAACGTACATAGCTAAAAGAACAAAATGTCTTCCTTGTCACAATAATTTTGGACCAAAATCTTGCTTGTTCCCATTTTCTCTCCTTGAGTGTATTGGCAATCCACCTTTATTGGATTGATTGGGCTAGAGGCCTATCACAGTGTCACCGACTCACCACCCAATTATGAAATTTATCCTATGTCACAGTATCACCTATGGAACAGTGGAAGTGTCACTTCGACTACAATCTGCACCAAATATCGAGTGTCTCAACATATCACTTAAAAGATTTGAAAGATATGGATCTCAAGAACGACATCTACCGCCACTTATGAAACACTAAAACACTTTTTATACATTGTACTTACTTGACTACAAACTCTCTGCGGTGGACCCCCACATTGATTCCATGTGATTATGATTGTGGAGAGGATGCGGAGGATCGTCCATCTCATATTATTACTTTGTTGGTCATCTTATACATCCCATAATATTTTCTTACTAATATCATGTGATGGCATGTCTAAGTCGGGGACATTTGATTTCAGAGTTATGGATATTTTATTATGAGTATTCCATATAATTTCAAACCAAAATTGAGAATCCAATAAGTCATTTATGTGTTATGGTCATTTTGTTTTCTTTTCTTAAGATAGGTATGTGTTTTTAATGAAATATTTATTAGTGAAGGGTTAATTTATTATCAAAACATCACCCTTGGAAGGGAAAATTTTTAAACATAATGTTTCTTGAAGGGCCACATAAACACCTAAAACCTAAAATAAAATCTATGATGAGTAAAGAGGAATCCAAATTCCAACCTTAGGTAGAAGTGTCGCACAAAATGAAAAATACCATTTTCGAAGTGAGTAGAAGTGTCGCCTCGTAAAAGGAGGCTGAAAAAAATGACAAATACGATTTTTGAAGTAAGTAGAAGTGTCGCCTCATAAAATGAAGCTCCACAGAATGACAAATAGCATTTTCGCAGTAAGCAGAAGTGAAGAATTGTATGCCCAAGATTACAAAGGGGATGCACATGATTAGTGAGAATTGAAACTTATATGCACAATATGAGAAATGTCATTTTTACAATAAGCATAACAAAAGAAAGAACTATTTAAACTCTTATTCGTATAAAACCTGATAAAATTTTGTCCTCATAAAAATTTCACTAGGAGTTTATGCTTACATCTTATATTTGTAATATTGTTTTATAAGTTGTTGATGATGGTTGAGAAATTATCTCAACCTTTCCTTCTAAACTAGGAATAAGTTAGATCTCACAAACTCTATATTATAGAGTAATCTCTTGTAAATTGTGTGTGTGTTGACACATACACCTTTGTGTGTAATATATGAGTGCTTTCAACCATTTTTAACATGGTATCAGAGCCTATCTAGGCTAACTCCCTCATGGGAGGGCCCAAGGGCATAGGGAGAAAGTACTTCGTTTGCAGGGACATTGTAGTTTGCCACTGCATATTTTACAGTAGTGTGTTGGGTTTGTGATGTGTGAAGTCTGGAATGATGGGAACTAGAGTGCATGCACAATGTGCCAAAATCTCAAGCCAGTTGATCTTATTTCTGTGTTGTAGGTCTCTTACCAGGTGCTCTGTCTGGAACTTTAATTGCTGGCATTTCATTTTATTTATGATTTCCTGGTGGTGATACAGAGAACCGAGATCTCATTGCTTGACTTGAACTTTGATAGGAGTTGAGTTTGGAATTTTATGGAGACACAAGCTGGCATGTGCTTAAGGCATAGTTGACAAGTACAAAGAATCTGTTCTCCATACAATTTTGTTTTTTGTTAATTAAGCTCATGACCTGCGTGTGGGTGATCTACAAGAGGGGTCGTATAGTGGAGAGTTGTAGCACTTGGACCTGTGAGAGACATCAGAAAATCTTTGTTGAATGACATAGTTTTGAGATTCGAGAAAAAAAAAATCATTAGATCAAGTTTTGAAAGCTTCCAAGTAGTTTTCTACTATGTGGAAACCTTGCAAATATTGAACTTGTGCGGTTCATCTTGAGATTCAAAATTTTGTTCTCTCTATATTTTCTTAATCATATTTCCCAAGAATTAATACGATATAGTTGGTATAGTGAAGAACGGAGCTATTAAGCACGGTAAAGACAAACGCGAGGTTCTACCACAAGCCTAGGAATTGACCATCGATATGGCAATGAGCATGTTTTGAAGACAGTGTGAAAATTTAGTTTATGGAAATATTGCGCTAACTAATTAATGCTTACATACTATATTTGTAATGTTGGTTTATGAGTTGTTGGTGATGGTTGAGAAATTCTCTCAACCTCTCCTTCTAAATTAGGAATAAATTAGATCTCACAAACTCTATATTATAAAGTAATCTCTTAATAGAAACTATGTGTGTTGACACATACACTTTTGTGTGAAATATATGAGTCTTTCAACCATTTTTAACAATTTCATCCTCCCAAAATTAAAAAAATACATGTACTCTCTCATTTGTTTTTAGTTAAAAACTTAAGGGAGATGTGACATCTAACTTACAGATGGCAGTTGAGGAGTCCCTTCACAATTACACTAACCTCAAATTTCGAACCACTAGGTATTGACCAGGGATTGTACATTTGATGTATCAAAATACATATATAATATTAATGATAGGTGAATTTTTATTAATGGTAGTTGAGGATTTGGTTTGGAATTAGAAAGATAATTCTGTGGATATGTATTAAATTATTAATAATATAAAGAATTGTTTAATTATTTAAATTTTTAGATTTATTTTTATTAGTTTTGATTAATCTTTTCAATAAAATATATTAATAAATAAATTTTATTTTATTGGTAATATTATAAATATTATAAAATCTATTTAAATATGTTTTTATTTTTATTTTTATTGGTATAACTTTTTAGTTATTTTATTTTTTTATTGTTTGATAGTATTTTAGATTTTAATTTTTTTTAATGTGATAAAATAAAGTTTTAAAAATTATAACGATAGTTTTATAATATAATGTAAAATTAAAACTAACACTTGGAGCGAAGTTTATAAAGGCTTTACTTAAGGCACGTTGGTTGATATATGTGTGTGCACTTATTGTTGGTCGGTGAAGCTTTGGGGTCAAATCCCATGAGACCCCAACTTATTATGTTATTTGGTCAGTTTGTTTGATCAATCTATTGGATAGTTATAACTATATATAATTGGGGATATAACTATATATAATTGGGGTTGGCGAGACTGCAAAATAGGTGGCCCGCCAACTTTCGCCAATTGTATGATGTGTCTCGTGGTTGACCCGAGCCTCTTTGGTTGTCAGCGAGGTGCCACATGGCCCCGTATTATTGGACCACATATAATCTTAGTCAACCCCTTCCTTGCCATGTCAACCACCATCAAGATTCCACATCATGCCACGTGGAGCGTCTGAGGGTTGATGTGTGGTATTGCTGAGGGGTGCCACGTGGTGCCTCCTTATGGAGCCACATGGTAATGTCAGTGCCAAAATTTTAGTTTTGCCAAAAAATTTAGATGAGCATAAATTTGTTATACAAACTCAGATTGATGTGTTGTTCACACCGTTGGAATCGTTTTGACGAGATCTATGACTTGGTGATGGTTTTGCTGAGATTTGAAGACTTTAAATTTGGAGCCTTTTTGGCTCCTCTGGGATCACCTCCTAATGCTCCTGCAGCTACTTCAAGATGTGTCATAACCTATGGCCACTTCATTCATCTAAAATTATACTTATACCTCACGTCTTGGCCCTTAACTCATGTGAATTCCCTTAAGGGAACTGGGTCCTCACTCCAACAACTTTATTAACCTGAAGACCTCATTGTGCAACAAAACTGAGGGTCTTGACCTTCCTTAATGCAATAGAGATCAAGCTCAGTCTATTCACAAAGATAGACACAAGCCTTATGCCCATAACCATAAACAAGTAAAGCTCAACCAACCTTCCTTAGCTTGATGTGCACTAGAACACAAGGAAAAGTATACTCATCCTTATTCTTTCACTCCAGCTCGACTCTTGAGGATCTACGGTCTTCTTAGGCTCTTGTCTTCACATTAGATGAGTTGAAATTTTTTCATATGAGCTCAACTTTATCTATACTTATAGTTTTCTTAGTGGCGTGATATTTCCACCAAGGGTCATGCCTTTTAGCCCAAGCTCACATGAGCCTACATGCTCAAACGCCATCAACATAAGAAATAAAATTATTCTCATTAACTTACACCTTCTTCATTGTAGTCGTAGGTGCCCTTTAGCCCTTCAAAGGTGCCCCTCATGCAACAATAAGAATAAATAATAATTTTCACTTGGGTCTTTAACCCACAACTTTAGGTACATTGCTCACAAAACCACTTTTTCGTGGTTCAACTCCACACAAACCTAGTACCCTGGGGGGTTGTGGGAGTACCTCCCAAGCTTGACATCTCAACACCTTGTCTGAGGCCCATGAACCAAAATAATGTTCCATTTTTCAATGTAGCAAGAATTGGCTTCAACTTCTAGGCATCAATTACATGATCATATCTTTGAAAAAGGACACTGAACTCAAAAAGGAAAGTATAAGTATCCTCTTTAGAGAGACCATGAAAATTTGGCAATGTTGAATGAAGAATATTCTTCGTTTTAGCATCCAAGTCCATCTCTATGACGGGGAATCCAAATGATTCAAATTCTTCTTAGACAGTCTAGTGTGCCATATTTTCTAAGAGAGTATCTTCTTATTTTAATGGTGTCTATAGAGATACAAGAAAGCTACTATCTTTAGGGTTGTAGGACTCCTTAAAAGAACATTGCTAACTTTCTGAAGGGTTTTGACCGTTGAATTGATTTTTAGGAAGGTATTGTTCATTCTCCAGAGAGTTCTGCCTAATTAGATGGAAAGATAAATTATCAAAAATCAAATCTTTTGTTGTATCATAGATTCTTTCAACTCCCAATTTTTTAGTAGGACCCTGTACAATGGAAGTATATGATTTAGGATTTTTCTTAGCAAGAGAACTTATTGTTGGTGGAAGTAGTTTAGTTGGCCTTGTTCTTTTTCCTCTTGCAAATGTCATGCAGCGTTAGTATGGGGGGTTTCATTGATAAATCTACCATGTTAGTCTCTACTCCTAGGAATCTAACAAGTCATTTTGAAAGAAAAATAAAAGGCCAAAATATTAAAGTTTTGAAAATTCGAGAATCAACAAATAAATTAAAAAAAGAAAAAATTGACAAAAAATCGATTGTACTATTGAGATTTTTTTGACAACGATGCTAAAAATGATGTGCTTTCCAATTACTTCTAATTATCTTAGTGCGCAATTCATTAGTTATACATCTAAATATTCAATCCAAGATTTTTTTGGAACTTGTGAATTGTTGTGCATAGTATATGCCAGTGCGATATGTTGTGTCCTAAAATTGTAGTAATATGATGTTCCCCACAGTACAATATAAAGATACTTTTAGAGGTCACTAATATGACTAATAAAGTTACCAATCAAACGAGAACTATAACCTCAAAATGAGAACTCTAGCCAAAAAAACCCCAAAAAAAACATGAAAAAACAACCCAAAAATGCAAAGTGTGTATGTTGCAACGAAGTTTTTTAAAGTAAATTTTCAGCGTTTTTTAAAAATGCTAGTAAAAACCAAATTTTTTTGCGCAAAAGAAAACCCTAAAATCCAAAAATGTTGATGTTGGCATTAATGCTTTTTTTTGTTTCTAAAATTCCAACATGTTTTAGTAATTACATTAAAAATAAACTATCATGACTCAAAAAATCATTAACATTTGTTGACACCTAAACCTTGTGATTGGGTGGATTTACGTAAATAGATAAATTAGAAATATGAACAGTCATCGGGAGATGAACTAAACAATCTCTCCCTCATGTATATAATAAAGACCTACCTGATGGAATAAAACACACGAATCATTTTTGCCTTATGAAGTTACTGCCTGGCTTGACATGGTATCAGAGCCAGCTCCTTTTTTTTAGCTTTTATGTCCTTTGTAACTCCCTATTCTGCTCCTCTGCTCTCCATTCAAAAGCATTGTCCATACTACCATTTTCACTGTCTAATGTCTGTCCCAATTGCTATTTGTGTAGCTTGAACGTTTGACCGCCTGAATGACCTGCTCCACGCAGTGCCTATACGCTTGTCTATAAGTTGTCCATATAATTCAGTGCCTATATGCTTGTCTATAATTCGTTGTCCATATAATTTAGGGTCTGACATTTTCGCTGTCCATATATTTTCACTGTCTGTTTGTAGCCCAGGTTCTAACTATTCTCAGTCACTGTTTACATAGCTATCATGTTGCCACCATAGTAGCTGCCGCTGCAATTCTCCACCTCCGCCATCCGAATGAGTGTGTATTTGTGTTTCTGTTATTCACAAAACCATATCTGGTCTGTCGGTTCTTGTTTGAGGGGCGGAAGAAGGATACCCAAGTCGTGTTACCACTGTGCCATGTGGGTAAACCCACGACCTCACCTTTGATAACGCACGGTTTCACTTCCTTCCAACGCTACCCAATAACACACTGTTTCACTTCCTTAGCGTCGGGGTTCCGAGCTCATGCGTGGAGGCACCATGAAACATTTTGAAGCGAGAAAATTTTTTGATGATGCCTTTTTCTATTAAGCCGAGAATTTCAATTGTGCCTTACGCTCATGGTACTACGTTAATTGACCGTTGTTACTGCATTTTTTATTGTGAGAAGATGCAAATGTACCTATGTTGGAACGTTGTCTTGGTGAAAGTTGCATATATATTAAACGTTGCCCCACTTTGTGTATGTACTGAAGCTTTTAGCATTATATTCAAGCTGATCTCATTACAATATATTTACGCTGCCTGATTTGGTACGATGCTGGTATATACATCATTTTAATACATGCATTGAACTGTATTTTGTTCCATGCATTGACTGTTTTGGGCGCTGGCTATTTAAGCTTCATTACAGTCTTGGTGTATTACAATCTTGAATGCTACCCAGTCTAAGTTCTATAGTGTTTTGGAGAGACGTGGCACAGAATTGGTAAAGAACAGCAAGGAATCGTTGTAGTTCCAACTGAATGATAGTGAAAGATATGTGGTGATGGCACTAGGGCTTATGTTCTTTGTTTTATGATGACATGCCATGGTATAATATGTGAAATATATATTGCATGATTGCAGTTGATTTCATTTTTGGAAAGTCATAGCAAATTATTATTGATTTTTTGCTACGAATATTGTAATTATTTTGGGGCTCAGTTCAAATTTTTATGATGGAGAAGTTTGTTGAAAAAGTGAAGGCTTTGGAAAATAAGACAACTCTTCTTGCACACAGAGAGAATAATCTTGCTCAAGATTCTTCCAGAGGAAGAGGTGGAAGAGATTTTAGAGGTAGGGGGGCAGAGTCTCTCAAGGAGA
>APFE030980364.1:0-11103 GCA_000404065.3 Pinus taeda
TTGAGGATGATAAGATGAGCTATGAGCTAACTGAGTACCAAGACAAGAAAATAATTCTCCAAAAATTTCCAGTGAAAATGGGATCTCTGTCGCTTACAATAATCTTTGGGTTTCCATGTAGCTTTTTAATTGTTTCCATAAATTCAGTAGAAATTGTACTGGCTTTAAATGGATGAGAGAATGCACAAAAGTGTGCATACTTGGTAAGTCTGTCAACTACCACAATGATAATACTCTTTCCTTTGGACTTGGGTAAACCTGTGATAAAATCCATTGAAACCTCCTCCCAACGTTGGTTTGTCATTCCATTAGAGCTGATTAACTTTCCTGGTTTCCCTGCGATACCCCTTAATTCAACTTCCTTTCCTTCTGAAGAAAATTACATGAAAAGTTCTTGAAAATTAAAATCTATTGTACCTAAGGATTGTATCCATTAGACTCCTAGTACAACATCAACACCACCCATTGGAATGGAAATCATTGGGATATTCAATACATATTCTCCCATGGATAGCTTGATATTATGGCACTTTCCAGAGCAATTTATGGTTCCTCCACTTGCAACCATCACTTGACACTCTAGTGCTGGATATAAGAAGTAATTCATTTCCTTGGCTATCTTACAATAAATAAAATTATGGGTATTGCCTAAATCAGTCAACACTATTACTTTTTTCTTGTTGATATGCCCTTCTATCTTGATAGTTTGAGGAGTGGTAATTCCATCCAATGCATTACAAGATATGGTCGGATTCATTTCTTCTTTCTCTAGTGTTTGTTCTCAGTGTATATCCTCTTCTTTTGAGTTTCTTGCTCGTTTCCTTCCTCCTCTTCACAATCTATGTAAAATAATTTATTCTTAGCACACTTATGACTTTTAGTGTATTTGCTATCACAATTGTAACAAATCCCTTTTGCTCATTTTTCTTCCAATTGTTGTAGTGTCAACCTTGTAGGTTGTGGAAAGCTAGGGGAAACAACACTCCCATATTTATAATTGTGAGTGGTAGGCTTCCTTGTTGCGATAATTTTTCTTTCCATTTTTCTTTCCAACCTAAATGCCTTCTCCAATGAATCAGGTTCCCAAAGTTGAACCTCATGTTGGATTTTATCCTTATAAGTCCCTATGAACACATCAATCCTATGCTCCTCTGGAATATCTTTTTACCCTTATATTCAATTTTTGGAAGTCCTCAATTTGCTCCAACATTGAACCCTTTTGTTTGAGATTTATCAATTGTCTAAAAAAAATGTTGCTTTTTGTATCCTCATAATATGCTATCATTTCATCCGTAAAAATTGCCCAAGTGACAATTTTTTTACGAGAGCAAAGCCATCGATACCATACAAACTGATTTGGTTCCAAATGTAAAGTTGCAATGCATACCTTTTGTGTGTTTTGCACATTATGGAGATCGAAATATTGTTCCCTCTGTAGTATCCATGTTACGGGATCCTTGCCATCAAACTTCCTCATATCGATCTTTGGAACATGGTGGGTCTTTGATCCAGCGTTAGAGTCTATGAAATCATGATTAACATTTATTTTGTTCTCATCATGACTTTCCTTTACTACCCTTTCGCCATTAGTAAGCATTTCTTGTAGAAACTTTGTCAAATCTGTCTTCAAATCTTCCATCTTAGCTTCCACGTCTTTCTTTAAACCATCATTTTAGCTTCCATGACATCCATCTTAGCTTCCACGCCATCCATCTTAGCTTCCACGTCATTCATCTTAGCTTTTACACTTTTCTTGAAACCATCCATCTTAGCTTCCATGCCATCAATCTTAGCTTCTATGCCTTTGTTTAAACCATTCATCTTAGCTTCCATGCCCTTTTTTAAACCGTCCATCTTAGATTCCATGCCATACATCTTAGCCTCTATGTTTTTTCTTAAACCATCCATCTTAGCTTCTGTTACTTTTTATGAGAGTGAATTTTGTTGCACTTGGTCTCTTAATTTTGATATATCATGTTGCATTTCTTCCTCTTCTTCATGAGTCATGCTAGAGCTTTCAGGTTGCTTACTAGGTGTTTCCATTTTCTTTCTTCAGGGCATCAATTAATGATAATAATGCTTCGCTTTGCCCTTTGAATTCTTTCAAACTAATTTTTCAAACCAAACTTATGCAAAAATTTTAAAAAACTACACACCTTTTTTTACTTTGTAGGAGCTCGATATTGAATTTGTTGTATCTCTGCAATTTTGGATCTCCAAAGTCTGAAACTTCTTCCTATGGTAGCCCTCTTATTCCACTTTCTAACCCCGTAAGTCCGATCAAGATTAGATTCTCCAAGGAAGAGTTATCTGAAATCTCCCACAATGACCTAATAATAGACTGGTACAGTAGAGATAAATTGTAAGAAGTTCCACATGTCATTATTTCGACCTTAGGACTTGAAACTGATACACATCAAACTATAGGCCCTTATTTTTTTGTAAATTCTTACAAAATTTCAATGTGATGCTCAAAAAAAGGTTATGACGATTTTCCCTAGGTCACTTGTTTGAGATATAATTCAGGATCCTACAAAAACCCTAACTTCCTTGGATCATATCTCCGAAAAAATAGAGAGAAAAGGTCTGAAATGCAGACTCAAGGTTTAGAGAGATTTATTCTCAAATTGGTTTTTTTAGAGCTTTTGAAACATCGCAGAAAAAAGTTATAGCAAAATTTCCATGATGACCTGTCTGGAGTAGCGAAACCCTAGAATCGAAAGCTCTGATACCAAATGTTATGAAACTAGCTCACAAAGATATATAAAAGATAGAACAACAACTTAGAAGTCAACCTCTTCGAGGGGGACACCTCCTTTACATTACACAAATGAACAATTCTTGGATGATACTAATGACAAGACCTCCTTTCTATATATAGGAGTCTAAGGGGTCACAATATAACCAAATTCGACATAACAATAATAATATAAGGGCACAAAAATAACAATAGCGGGCTTCTATGGGACAAAATAATAACAATATGGCGACTATAGGGGCACAACAATAACAATAAGGGCTACAATGACAATAGTAATGGGGGATTCACTAGTCTTATAGGGACCTAACAGATTAGGACCGAAGGGTTTCTTTACTATATTTTTCTTGAATATGGAAGATAAGGCTTGGGTTTTTGAGAGAGGGCACTATTTTTACAATAATGCAAGCTTATACATCCATCACTGGGAAGAATGTTTCAACCCAGATAAAGAAGAATTTTTGGCAACTCCTGTATGGGTAACACTATATTCCCTTCTTGTTGATTTTTGGATCCCTGAAATTCTTGAGGGTATTGGAAATGTATTAGGACAATTTGTCAAAGTGTTAGAAGTGACCATGAGGGGCAGAAATATGTATTATGCTCAATTTATGTGTGTATCTGAATATTTCACAGCCCTTGCTGAAATCTATTGATCTTGATTATCAGGGAGGAATCTGGACTCAAACTTTAGATTACCAACATGTACCTTTTTGATGTTTGCACTATCATGAACATGCACATATATTCAAAGAATTCTTGATTAAGAAAAAGGAACAAGAATATGTTGGATCTATGGGAAATGAGGGTTTCACAAAAGTTATATTGTGACAGCAGAACAACCAGGGAAGAATATGCAATCTCAATTGAAAATGGAGGACAAAATGCTTTTGTGGCTTTAGAGAAAATGGAGGAAGACCTGAGTATAAGCACTCCAAATAATGTTCCTATGCTAGAACAGGCCACAAATTTGTTGCTAGAGGAACAACCATGAAAATAAAAAACATCAAATGGGGAAGTAGAGGATGGGGGTTCTAAATATTTTTTCAATTTTCCATGAATTGAAGAAGTAATCTTGTTAGCAAAGGAAACTATTGAATTTCTTTCGGTGAGAAAAAGTATATTGGTTGAAGTTATAAATGATTTGGCGGAGAGAGATTTAGCAGAATTATCTAAGGAACAAGGGGAGAAATATGCATAATTATATATTGATTGGAAAACTAAATAACGACAAAATTCTCCAAATGGAAATGGGGTTCGCTCTGTATTGGATTTGAAGGAAAAGAAGTAAAGATTTATTGACTAAAAACTTGATGAAATATTTTAAATGGAAGGGAAGGAAATTGAGTGAAAATTGTTGCAAGATGCTGGGGAGGAGTTATTAAACTTAGGACAAGCAACTGTGATTTCGATAGTTTTCTCATGTTCCCAAAAATCCTTACAATTAAGATTATCACATGGAATATGCAGGGCTTAAACAACAAAGAGAAGTAGCATTATCTTGAGGATGTAATTAAGAATTAGAATTCAGCTGTAGTTATTTTGGGGAAACAAAACTTTCTTGGGATAAGATGTTCAAAATTAGTGATAGTTGTTGGAAAGGTTGCCAAGTTATGGATCTAGATGCTCAAGGTAGTGCGAGAGGGCTGGCAATTTTATGGAATCCTTTAGAGGTTGTTTTTCAAGATTGGTTGGAAAGCCCTCGACTTATGACAAGTTGATTTCGCTACCTTGGGACAAAGGAGTTAGTAGCTTTGATAGTGGTGTATTGTCCACCTATATCTAGAAAAAAATCCAATTTTTGGGAAGATTTTGTTTCATAAAAGGTATACCAGAGATTCATTGTGGATATTAAGTGGGGATTTTAATTTAACAGAGAAGAAAGGGGGGCTTCACAAGCTATACTTTGACTCATTCTCCTTTAATGGATTCATTGAGCGACTAAAGTTAGTGGGCATACCTATTGTTAATGGAAACTATACTTGGAACTATAGAAGAGGTGGTATACACCAAGGGGCTAGTCGTTTGGATCGGTTTTTTATCTCTGAGGAAGTCTTGGGTCAGATCATTGGTTGTTCCAGTTAGAATTGGACTTGAAAGAAGCACCACAGAATAAACCATTTTGTCCTGAAAGATTTTGGTTGTAGGTGCCAAATTTTGTGGAAAACTAAAAAGTTGGTGGGAGGTGTTAATAGTGACAGGTAGGAATAAATTGCATGTGTTTCCATTGAATCTTTAAGAGTTGAAAGGTCAAATCAACTTATGGAATAAACAATAATTCAGGAACATTTTTGAAGAGAAATTAAAATTAGAATCTTAGATGTAAGGGATGCAACAACATATGATTTTGGAAGGAAGAACTTCAAAGCTAATGGTTGAGGAGGGTATTACTCTACATCAATTGGAACAATTCATGCAAGTAGAAGAAATTCTTAGAAAGCAAGGGGGATGAAACTCAATTTTTTTTCATAATTCAATGCTGCAGCATCGTCACAACAATAGGAAATTTTCCCTCATAAATAAAGATGGTGCCCGAAAACTTTTGCATTTCGATATAGAACATGAATTGGTGGATTATCATAGAACTATTCTATATGGGCCCCCTTATAATTGGTAATCAGACATCAATATAATTATAGAATGTTTTCCTAAGATTATTAATAAAGAGAAAAACATGATGTTAACGAGACCTATCTCTTTCCATGAGGTCGAGGCCGTGGTGATGGAAATGCCACATAATAAATCGTCGAGACCAGACAAATTTACTTTTGACTTTTATAAAGTGTGTTGGGAATTTTTAGGTCACGAGATTAATGAGCTTGCGGATGGGTCCCATTAAAATCAATTGCTATGGGTGGGCCTAAATGTTATATTTCTTACATTGATACTTAAAGTTGGTCATTCAAATGACCCTAATGGATTTCAACCTATAGCATTATATAATGTTATCTACAAGGCGATATCCACTGTTATTGTTAAAGATTTGAAGCCATTATTATCGACTCTTATTAAGGCGGAGTAGATGGGTTTTGTGGAGGGTAGACAAATCTCAGATAGTATTATTACAACTTAGGAAATTATTCATTCTCGGAAGACATCGAAAAAACAAGGTATGTTGATCAAATTGGATATGTATAAGGCCTATGATAGAATCAACTTGGATTATCTGTTACGAGTTTTGGATGCCTTTGGTTTTTCATGGCAATGGATCTCTTCGATTTGGTCTCTTATTTCATCCCCTTTTTTCTCTATCCTCATCAATGGTTCTTCGTGTTATACTTTTAAATTGGTGCGTAGCTTGTAGCAAGGTGACTCCTTGTCATCCTTCTTATTTATTTTGGATATGGAAGGTCTCGGGATATTATTCTTGAAATCATGCTTATAGGGTTCCCTTAATGATTCACGTTTGTTTGGTGATGATATTCTAGTTTCCCATCAAAAATTCATTGATGATGTTTGTTTGTTTGGCCCTCCTACTCTCAAAGAAGTTAAAGGCATTCAAAAAGTATTGTAGGATTTTATGGCAACCTCAAGAACTCTTATCAATAAAGATATGACCAACATTTTATTCTTTGATTGTAAATATTTAATTCAATTCCATTTAACACATGTTTTGGAATTTCATAGAGCTCAACTTCCCTCAATGTATCTCGGAGTTCCACTAGTCTTATATCTGAATTGTATCTCTTGTTGGCATGATTTATTAACAAAAATGTCCACCAAGATTAATAATTGGACTTTTCATGCTCTCAATTTTGTTGGTTGGTTGATAATTACTAAATCAATATTGCAAGCTATCCCCATACATCAAATTTCAGTTATGATAATTATGAAAGTAGTTTGCAGCAAACTCAGATCATTATGGCATGAATTTCTTTTGAGAGGCTCAAACAAGGCTAAGCACTAGTTGTTAGTGGGGTGGGAGAAGTTGGTGATCCTAAATTGTTAGGAGGATTGGGATTATAGGACCCTAAAATCTTAGCATGGCATTTGGGGAAAAATTATAGTGGATTTGTGTGAAAGGAGGACATGAATTATGGAAACAAATTTGATTGCTTAAATATATACTCTTGAGATCATAGGAGGAACGATTACGATATAATTAAATAATTGGAGGCTCTAGATTATGGATGTGGGCATAGGGAATTAGAGATGTGGTGTGCAAACATGATTTCTAGGAAATTAAATAAGGAGAGATGGCTTTGTTTTGGGATGAAGCCTGACAACATATGCCTCATTTGAGTGATAAATATAATCTTTGCAATCAACAAATTTTCACAACTAATTTGGGAGCAATCAAGGTGGTCAATTATTCGAAGCCTATGGATGAGACAAAGCTTTGGAGACAATGTAAGGAGAAGGAGGACTAGCTCAATTCTTTGCAAGAGTTACCATTGGAGGAGTTCAAACTAGAGTTAGGGGACATGATGATTAGGGCTTCCCACAATTGTGAGATCTTGAGATTGGGTAGGCTTCCAATTGGTTCTTTTACCTTAAAAGAGACTTATTCAATCATTATGAAACATTCAAATATGTCAAGAGCATAGTTTTAAAACTCCGACTCCGACTCTAAACCAGCTAAGGGTCGACCCCGACTTTGACTTTGACTTAGTATCGACTCGGCCTAGTTGATTTCAATGACTCGGTATTTGTAAAAAATACATAAATATAATTTTTTTTTATGAAAACACATAATTTTAAATATTTATTAATGTTTCCAAACTCAAAGAATTAGAATATAGAGAGAAGACAACATATGATCAAGGTATGCTCATGAATATATCTATTATATCAAAATGGCACCCAGTGCACTGTCCAATACATGTAATATATAGATATCATAATAAAAACGCATAACCAAGGAGGCTCTAAATGACCTCTACAACAAAAAATCACTAGTCGCTAATGCTAGAGAAGGCAACATCATTTAGCTTAGAATCTAAATCAAAGTCAACCAAGTAAACCCATGGCTCCTTGTCCTCATCAAGATCTTCAAATGAAACTGTAGAAGTTGTAGCACTAGCAGGCACACACACAACAACTGCATGCTGGGATAGACGAGCTATGTGCTTGTGTTGTGGTTGAGTAGAGGAAGTTTATGCAACTGGAGGACTTGGGGCTGGGCTTGGTACTAGTGGATCTGCATTTAATTGAACATTATTTTCCAACAATGCCTCCATCTCTTAATACAAATCAAGACCAATATCCTCATTAGGGTTAAACTCTATTGGTTGACTCTCCACTACCCAATATGATGTTGGTTCAATATCTTCCAACACAATGGGATCTGTATCAGGTCTTTTATTCAGCAATTGGTTGCATCTTAGCTAGAGGTTGTATTGGACATAGACTAGATCATTTAATTGTTTTTGTTCCAAACAATTTTCTTCTTAGTGTGAATCCTCTCAAACAGAGACCAATTGCGCTCACACCCAGAAGCACTGCAAGTTTGACTTAAAATACAGATTGCAAACTTCTGTAATTGAGGAAAATGGATACCAAATGACTCCCACCATTGTGCTGCAAAAAACATAGTTGTGTAATGAGTTATCTCAACAAATTATATCCAACTTTCAAATTATAAAGTTATAAACAGTTTAACAAAATAAGAATATGAAAATTGAACTTGTTTACCTGGCTCATTTGCCTCCCTTGCAATCCTTGCTAGGTTCTTTCCAAAGGTACCGTGGCTCTACTGAAACAAGTGATTTGTTGGTGTATCTCCAACTGGTCACTCTCCTTTGGGAGCATGCACTCAAGGCACTCTTATCAATCCATCTCTAACCTCCCGTGTCAAAGCTTCTAACTCCAGAGCTTTATAATGATACCTTGGTTTCAGAAAAAACCCAGCTGCATGTATAGGGTGATGGATTTGATTGTTCCATATTTGATTATTGATTTCCAAAATGGGGCCATACTTAACCACTTTATCCTTGTATGTTGCCTTCATTTTCTCCTTTTCTTGATCCATAACCTCATAAATGAAGCCCATAGCCAATCTTTACCCATCAATATTACAATGGTTGCAATATTTATTGGGATATTTGCATTGGTGTGTTGTGGTTTTTGTCTTTTTATGTTTCCCCTTTACATTTCTTCTTCCCCTCCTTATAAACTTCCTGGTGCTCCTTCTTCTTTGACCCACTTCATTTCCCTTTCTTCATGTCTTTGTTCTCTAGGTATTGTGCCTGTGAAGTGGTCATATCCAAAGTTTTAGGTTTAAATAACATCACTTGCTCTTGCAAATGGCTATGTAGACCCCTTATATACTTAAAGAGTATGTCTAGGTTCTTTTTGGGGGGATACCCAACATTATGAACGTCTTTCCAAATTATGTGCTACCCTTGTCTCTTCCTGAAGTAATGCCATTGATTCCATTGTTCCTTTACATATCTAATAAGGTAAAATTGTGACTCTGAGATTTTTAAAAATTCTCCCACTTAGTCACTATAGGATCTCCCTCTAATCTTATGGTTTCCATGCGCTTTCCCACTAGGTCAAGGCAGGACCCTCTAGTCTCAGATCAAAAAACAAAATTTCTATTCTTTCTCTATATGGTGAACACTAAAATAAAATTCTAACTACTAAAACCAATGATTTAACTTCAAGGATTCAATCTAACCTTGAAATGGCTTAATCTCAATCTTCACTTCGATCTCAAATAGGGACTGTGAATGGTTCACAACACTTGAATTGGGTTGATTCTTTTCATGTTCTTTCTTAGACTCCCTCCTTAGTTCTTCTTGATCTGTTGATCTCCCCTGTAATTTAACCTTTACATGACAACCCCATATTCTCCAAATAGGTTGATCTTATTAATCAGGGCTGCCATGAAGAGGCTCACATTATGTTTTATCTATGACCAATGCTTCTAGTCACATGAACCTCTCTTCTATGGGATTTTGAGAGTTATTAACATATTAATTGACCATGGCTATGGTTTTATGACTTCTTTCTTAATCAATATGGATATGTTACACCTCCCACCAATATACCCAAATAAACTTTCTATGATACCAATATGATCCATAAATTGTTTTGGATATTCCATTAGATATTTTGTGACAACATATCTACTAAAATATATTTGTAAATATAAAATCTATACTATGAAGGTAAATTTTTCTTAAGATTTCAAGATTTTCTAATCACTTTTATATGCATGCAATATAGAAAATGCAAAAAATAGAGAAAAAACACAAATATAATTAGTCATGACTATATAAGCACAAGATATTGATGTATATTTCTTTGAATGGAAATAGAAGTAAGTATAAAGGAATGAGACTTGTGGCCCATGGGATATTATAATGCACAAACCCTATCTATTTCCTCTCTCTATCCACTCTTTGTGACTCTACTCATTTATGGAATAAAAATGCTCTTGAATAGAATGGAACAACTTTTCCTCTTAGTGGCTCGGTTATAACACAACTTGATAACCTACCATTGGTTAAGTTTGACTCCCTAAACTCTAAACTAAAATTAAAATATTCACTTTTCTAGTCTTATTCATCATTATCACGTGGCTATCCCCTTTTCCATGAATAATTGGGGCTAACGTGGTATCTTCTTGAACCATGGTGGTTAAAATAAGAAGGTCAAATTTTTGGTGGCATAACATTTGCATATGAACTATGGTTGAGGTGATGTTTTCACTGTTCAAAGAGTATCTAAGTACATAATAATTCTAGGGCATGAAACTCTTAAGAATTAATGTTTTACCCCCAAAAAACACCATTTAATGCGTCAAAATTCTTCGAGAAGGTTTTAGGCCTTGATTTGCCAAATTTGGACTTGTTGATAAAAATGGTCCTATGAGTTTATTCATCAACTTTTTCCACTTTGAAAGCATAAAGATGTATGAGAAATAATATAATGATCCAATCATGATCAAATAGGGTTTTTAGTTATAAATGATTTGAATGAATTTAACATGTTTACCATTCAACTTGCCTTTAACAATGTAAAATTTGAAAAGGGAACTGATATTGTTACCCGTTTCGTAGAGATAACAAAAAATTGACCCGATTTTGAAAAGGGGCGATGCAAAACACACATAGTTTTTTATAGAATAGTTTTTGACACTTTAAATAACTGATATGATTACTCGTTTCGTAGGGGAAGTAAAAACGTGACCCAATTTTGAAAAGTGGTAATGTAGAATACAATTCTTTTTTTTGGGAGCATATTTTTTATACTTTAAATTTTCTTATGTATCAAATATAAATATTTGTTTTTAAATGTTAGTGATTTTCATGTTGATTTTAAAAGGTGTTGATGCAACATACCTTTTTTTTAGAGGACTTATTTTTCACACATTAAAATTTATTATGTCTATTTTT